>JJRW01S0007655.1:93711-105241 GCA_001188405.1 Loxosceles reclusa | reverse complement strand
CATGTTTTTCAATTTAAACGCAGATTTTGTAATGTGTTTCCAGACGGGAAAATATTCCATGAGCTAATTTGGATGACAAACAGTAATAAATAAAATTGGCATTTGGCGTGAACCACACCTGTGACCTCAGAACACGTTAAACCACTACACCACGGGACACCATCTAACAGGTATCCAACCATTTTATCGGCGTAAACATCCGCTCGTGATCGATAATTTCACATGGCAATAGACCACAAGCTGGATATTCCTAAATTTCATTGTATGGGGTTTACCACATATTTAGCCACGTCGAGTTTGCGATACTGACAACACGTAATTACTGACGCAAAGTACTCAGAAACGTACTCGATGAGTTCCTTGCGGTCTAGGGGGTTTGGGGGTGTTTTGATACTCTTAGAAAGACCCACCAAACATATTTTTCTGTGGCTTTTCGCCTTAATCCGTTTATTTGAAAAGATCCAAAGGAATACCTATAGCCTCCCCTTGTAGCATCCAAATCGTGAGCTGTAGGAAGTGGCCTACGCAGTCAGTGAGTACAAACAAAATGTATTGTCAACTGGGACCACTGAAATTTATCGCTACACCACTGTCAAATTCAAGACACAAACGCCATTGAGTAATAGTAGTTACAGGAATAAATTTTATGCAGAAGAGTTGAAGAAAATAGACAAAGATATACTAAAAGAAACGAAAAAACGAAGCGAAGAAGTGTGTAAAGTGCTTTTGCAACCTTTCTTGGATACTTCAAATTTGTCTGAAAAAGGGAGGCATATTATTGTTTATAAAGAGAAAATAAAAAGGGCAGTGAGGCATTTTAAGTAAAGGACTACATTGAGCTTGAAATTTATTATTCTCATAGCAAATGATCCCTTCTTACAGTGGCAGCACTTAACAACAGGACCTTTGCAAAAGTAAAATCCAGCCATATTCATATACTCTAGTTGATTACAAAGATCCAAAGGAATAGGTATAGAATCTTGCTTCACCCAAATACTGAGTTGTGGGAATGGCCCAGGTAATTCGAAGAACCTTTTCCAGCTGAAATCTTGAAATTTATCGCTACGCAACTATATTGGCAGAAAGTACCATTTGCACGTTAAACAAATGTTCTTTATTTCAAAGAACCTATAATGGGCTCACAGTTTCGCGAGTGAAAAGAGTAACGTGATATATTGTCTAGTGGTTGAACCATTAGCCTTCCGTTTGTTACGTTATTTCTTATACGTCATGATATTTTCCAAGATCTATTGAACTCTAAAAAATAAACAAGCCATTCGGAGGAAAAGTCCAAGTCCTGTTCAATTCACTGTAATAAAATCATATATGTTATTGATTAATATATAAATGTCTTAATTAATTTGATTTTCTATGACTTAAGAAACGCAACTGGTTATTCCGTTGTGCTCCGTGACTTAGTGAATTTTTTCTGTGTAAATAAATCAGCGAGGAATCCCGGTTCAGTTTGAGCAGTGACGACGGTCGTGTTCGTGTCAGGAGCGCCCCCAACCCCCCTTCCTCGGTCAGTGCCTGAATCCTTTCTTTCCTGTCAAGCGTCACACGCCTCCCCACAGCGATATGGTCTGGGAAGCCATCGCTTACGACAGCCGGTCTTCCTTAGCGTCGTGATCCCAGGGACAAGTGCATCGTAGCGATATGTTCAGGACATCATTTTGCCTCTTATGATAGGTCCCTAGAGCCATTTACCAGCAGGACAATGCCCGGTCGTACACGGCAAGGATGCCAGAGGCATGTCTCTTCCAGGTTGCTACTTCCCTGGTCTTCCCGATCACCGAATTTATCGTCAATTGGAAACGTGGAGTACCCCGCAACCCTACCAGTATGTACGATCTCCAGGTTGCAGCAACTGTGGACAGATTTGTCGCAAGTCACCTGCATGTTTCGATGCCGGCCTGTAATACATCTTCTATCGAGTATAGAGGCGAGCCAACAAGGTACTACAACCGCTTTTCATGTGTTCATTTTTTCCGCAATAAATAATCCTTTTGCTTTGATATTGTAATCATTCACTTTTATGATTATGACGTTCACAGATAAAATTTCATTCGTTTCCGACCGTGGCCCGTGATGGTTTTGGTAAATGAGTGTATTTATGAATATAAATGTTTGTACATGCATTTCTGATATACATAGATGATCATTGTGTTATATGCACTAAAAGAAATGTTTTCGTTTTTTAAATTCAGAATTTAAGCTGCATGTGTATACTGCATTAGGCGTAATTAATTGTTTTTTTGCGAATATGCATTGCATAGTGCGTGCATGTTTTCAATGCTTGCTTTAATGATATTAAAGACTGAATACTTTTACAAACATTTTTGTTCTCATCTTGACTACTTTTGGGTACTTTCATTGTTGAATATGATTACGAATTGTTGGAAAAAGTTACTAGTTTTGACTGTTTCTTGCCTGAGGTAGACCATAGTGAATGATCTAAATGATATGCATTCTGTGTAATATTTTTGAGCTGTTAATCACTGATCGAATTTGTTCTTCATTTACAGTTGAATTTCGCTATTGATAACGGAAGCAACAAGTCCACACGAAAATCCCTACATTTAGCCGAGTAGGGATTATTTGGCGACAGCTGTACGGGCCAACTGAATAAGTTAGGATGTGCAATTACAGGAGTTTGTGTGCAATACTTAATATATTTTACATTACATAATATCATTTTCATTCTTTAAAAAGTATGTGTGTACAATTTTACTTATATCCATATGGATGTATATATTTCTCACGGATTGTCTTTGCGTTTCCTTTCCTAATTATTATTATTATTTGTCTTCTGTTCGTTTTTTCATCATGTTTAGTTTCAATTTTTATTTGATTCATGTGTTTTTAATTAATTTACTTATCGTGCATTATTTCTAATGACAAGGGTGCTCTGTTCCCTAATTTGTGTAATGTTGTTGACAACGGAGAAGGTCTCCGCAATTTTTTAGGTATAATGCTGTATTTGTTTCTGTTTATATGTAGTCTGTTTGTGTGATATTGGTTCCGTTGTTACTTGAGTATATTTGACGAGGGAACTCTGTTCCCTAATTTGGACGGCGGGGGGAAGGGGATCCTCCGCGGTTTTCTCCATTTTTGACGCGGTCGGCTTTGATATCTGTTGCCGGCTTTGATATTTGTATTTGTATTTGCATCAAGTGTTGTGAATACCAAAAATAACATGCCCTTGAGAGGAAGGATTGGTTTGCTTTTTGAGAATTTGCTCACGCAAAGACCTGTAGAAGTCCATGCTATGCACCTTGCAGCTAACACCACCATTTACATGAAGCGATGGTCTGGGTTCTTCGGGATGTCACGACTTATCCAGCACTCCCACAAGTGTGAGCACCTGTTGGAGGGGAACCCTTTATAGAACTGAATTCAAGTCTTTGGCTTCCGTCAGATCTTGTGAAGTTGCCCCACAATGCATATAAATAATAAGATGCTGCTGTAGCCGTCGGCATAGCTTGATAGAGAGATGCACATGTTCCTGAACTGAGAGATCTGTGATTCGAATTCCGGTGTCGACAACGCCACCGTTCCATTCGCTGTTAGGGTCCACCACTCGAGGTTAGGCAGACCCTTGAACTTCGAAGGCTTTCACGGCCAAAGTCATCAACAAACATAAAGACTTCTGGGTCAGAGTGCCGCGTCATTTGGACTCTTGGTTCCAACGTTTCGACGTGATTGCACACATCTTCTTCAGGGAACTGAAGGTGAAATGACAAGTTGGATCTTGAACAGAGTATTTATACCTATAATCTGGGATTACCCAAAACTCCTGGGAATACCCAGAATTCTTGCGATTACCCAGAATGCAACAAACTCCTAGGGAATTTCAAAGTTTATGGAAAACCCTTATGATGGTCTGAAAAGAACTGGTTTCCATGTGTTGGATAGCTTCATCCCATCTTCTCTATTAAAGTTCTTCGGGTGCTTTAGAATTTCTATCGCCTCTTGAACCAACCTGTGGGATAATCGGTTACTTTTTCGAAGTAACGCTGCTTCTGTAAACTTTATACCCAAGTAAAATAAAATCAAGATTGAGATCCGTCAAGGATAAACAGAAAGACGAAGCACAGCCAGGTGTCTACAGAATACCCTGCGAATGTGGAGAAGTATATATTGGACAGACTGGAAGATCTTTCACCACCAGGTTGAAAGAACATGAGAGGTACGTGCGGCTCTACCAACCAGAGAAGTCTGGAGTAGCAGAACACGCCATACAAAACAATCATCAGATAAAGTTTACAGAAGCAACGTTACTTAGAAAGAGTAACCGATTATACCACAGATTGGTTCAAGAGGTGATAAAAATTCTAAAGCACCCGAAGAACTTCAGTAGAGAAGATGGGATGAAGCTATCCAACATATGGAAACCAGTTCTTTTCAGACCATGATAAGGGTTTTCCATGAACTTGGAAATTTCCCAGGAGTTTGTTGCATTCTGGGTAATCGCAAGAATTCTGGGTATTCCCAGGAATTTTGGGTAATCCCAGATTATAGGCAGACCCTGTTTGTGTGGGAGAGTGTGAGGTCCCCTTCCACAATACCATATCGATAATAAGCTGCCTCTGCAGCCTTCGGTATAGCTGAGGCGGGAGAGCACTCGTTCCGGAATTGAGAGATCCGTGATTCGAATCCCAGTGTCGACCTGGCGACCGACTGATCGCTGAAAAACAAGAGTACAAAGAAGAGAGCTTTCAATTCGCTTCTCGACAAAGCGTAAAACATGAAGCATTCCTAACGTTCATGGACGGGAAATTCCTGGAAAATTTCTATAACCATTTGTCACGGATTAAGTTCAAAGAAAAAGAACTATCAGAAAGTCGAATTTATTGTTTTCTTTTCTTTGAATGATTGCAATTTAGCAGGTTCAGATTACAACAAAATTACAACAATTACAACAATTACAAGATTACAACAACACAACACACAAACAATAGCAAGCTGGGCACATTTTCGTCATTAAAAAACATTGTTTTGGTTTGAAACAACACACTGTTAATACTATTACGCTGGTATAATTCCGATTATTACGTACTAAGATATGCGTAGTGTGTATAGTTTAGTTTATGAAGACAAACGACCAGGACATCATGTACTTGAAATGTGAGCTAAAGGGCTAATTTTGTAGTTTATTTTCTCAAAATTGAGGAAGTAATTGGTAATAATTTTTCTTTTGTGATTTGAACGAAAGTCTGCGTTTAACACTCATACACTCGTTCCACCTAACAAGATGCGATTACGTTCAACCAAAATATAAGTTCTCCAGCTGGGGATTATAGCCGGCGGCAAGCCAATTGGAAACAAGCTGGTTTCGAAGACGATGGAATTTGTTTAACCTCTTTTAAGCCTCTCTGACTTCTTGCAGGATAGGAGCGAAGTACTTGGTGAAAAGAGACCAATGAAAGTGACGAAACCTGGGATAAGTGGAATGCTTTTTGGGATTAGTAATGAAGTTGAAAGAAGGATGAAGCAACAGAAGGAGTTGCACAGGAATGTACTAATTATATTAACCGGCTGCTTTCCTATTCTCGAAGATATCTTGCCTGAATTGGGAAAAGAAAAGAAAAATGAGGTAATTAGCGATTTTCCCGTGAGACATCGTGACGAGGCAATGATCGATTGAAGCTCGATACACATAGGCGGTGCCGGAATCGTTCGTTTGGCGTGTAGTTTCAAAGGCTGTAAATGACGGACATATATATTTTCGGATGGTTCGTTACCAAAGATTCGAATTAAATAAAACTGCAATGAGCCAACTTCTTTTTAATATAAATCTGATAAACCTTAGATGAAAATTAGCTATCCGTATGCATAAATGATTTCCCTATAAAATAACTTGTGAGCCTATGCGAAGTTGCGTCCAATGATCCCAGGAGAAGTCAAGTAAACGCCACATCTAGACAGGTATTTGAAGTACAGGGTAATTAAAGGGTTAGTCTAATTGCTTAACCCTTTAATTATTAACTTTATGACTTATTTTGAGTAATAGAAGTTAAAATCTATGATCCTGCGGATCTGCATAAAGTTGATGCAATAATTTTAACTTTTGTACCATGCATCTATCTGAAGATTGCGTAAAATTAGCAACGCGAGGAGTTCGAACAAGAAAAATTTTAGCCTTTTGAGATCTGACCGCGAAGCAGGCTATGATTTTACTCAAATTAAGATCTTGTCAACAGTAAACTACCTGCAACGAGATCGAAGATTCGTGGATACGAAAAAGGACTTTAAAGGATCCTTTGAGCAGCAGATGAAGCATTCCAACAGTTTCATCATTCGAAACAAATGCGTTCCAACAGGCGCAGCGTTTCATTTACCCAAGTGCAGAAGTCCGTAACCTGTGAAAAATCGCTGAAGGCCAGATGAACAAGACCATATGGACTTCCGGAAGCTATGAGTGACGTGACGTCCCCCGCAGTAAAGATGACTTTCTTCACGATTCCATAGTAACTCGAACCTTTTCTGTTTCCACACGCATAATCAGAAACTTTTGGTTAATTTTAATTTAAATATTAACATCAAAACCTGATGCATAATTTATGATGTAAAGATTCTGCCTTTTGTCGGCGCAGGGATTCAAACTAACGGATCTCCGAAGTAACCGCTTTACCAATTAAGATACGCCGAAAGGTATCTGGGAAGCTTATTATCGAAGTCTTTTGTGAGGGAAACCTTACACCCTTCTCCACGTTGAGAGATAGGTCAGGACACCAACCTGACCTCGAGTGGTGGACCTAACGGTTGGGTCCTTGGTCCCTGTTCAGGCGCCATTTGTGAAAAAATTTTGCCTTTTGTAGATGCCGGGATTCGAACCAACGGATCTGTCAGCGGTAAAGCGGTCACACCACTTTAACGCTGATCGGTAACGCAGAGTGACCGCTTTACCGATCTATCACCGATCAGCGTTAAAGTAGCACGTTCTTTAAAAAATCTTTTAGTCGAGTTCCATTTTATTTCATATGAAATCCAGCAACTGGTTACACTTACGAGTACGTGTCTGGAACGAAATTCTTTCGTTTTCCAAATCCAATATTACAAACAACTAGACGGATTGGCCATGGGAAATCCAATATCTCCATTTCTTGTGACACCTACATGCATTTCTTTGAAAGAAAAGTATTTCCGTTCATCAGTTTTTATTTTGGGTACGATATGTCGACGATACCTTTATTCTTTTCGACGTCAAATATTCTGATTTCTCCTAACTTTTAACTATTGTCAACTCTATTAACCCATATATTTAATTTTCCGTTGAAATAGAGAACCAATGATCACTTCCGTTTCTAGATGTAATGGTCACCAGAAGCCCAAATGGTTTTTCTAAGACTGTATATGGAAAACCATTTCCCGTTATCCTTCCTCCTTACGCAAAACCGTGTCACCCACACAACTAAAAAACGGTATCATTTTACACAATGTTGTATCATGCTCTAAACATTTGCACTAGCAAAGTGGCATTCGACAAAGAAATTTTGTTCTTAAAATCCGTAGCTCAAGACAGAGGATTCTCACACTCCGTGATTAACTCAGCAGTGAAGAGAAGAAATTAACCAAACCCCGACCAAGAACTACTCTTACACCTGAATCTACCTCAAAGACAAATCTCGTAGCAATCTCGTTTTAGAGGAAATTGAATGTTGAAGTTTCAAAAATTCTCAAACAGTTCGGTTTCTCTTCAGTGTTTCACCCTGTGCATAAACTTCAGTTATCAAAAATTAAAGATCCCATTGACAAAATGAATTCTTTCGGGCTCTATGAAATCCTGTGCGAATGCAATTCATCTTACATTCAGCAAACGCGCCGTTCCTTAAAATATCGAATTTCAGAGCACAAATGTTACGTGAAAAATATGGTAGTTCATAGATCTCAATTTGATCGAGCGAAAATTCTTACAACACCCCGTAGTGTCTGTGATATAAAGTTCTGAGAGATCTTTCATGTACATCGCAAAAAAGAACATTTAGTGAACGATTTAGGTTCTTCGCTTTTTCTCTCCAATGCATGGAAAATTCTTTGCAGACTGGAGGCTGAAGAATAGCAGGTATTGGAAACCTCAGATTTCACCAGAAAAGACCCCTCTGGACGCTTGCTCTGGCGATAAGGGTAAAGGGAAGAAGATGTGAGTGGTGTGAAGAAGGAGGGAGGGGAGCATTTACGTGAGAGGGAAACACACACAAAATTAACAGAAATCAACTAGTTCCGTAGATACACGCTTCCTCTGAGGAAGCCAAAACAAAACTTCTTGGCGAAACTGCAATAAGTTATAACAAATAAATGTAACTGCGCCATTAATACATCGTCATCTTCTATGTTAATCTAGCGCAGTGTGTTGGTCGGTCCTCCGTTAATAATTATGCCGACGAGTGTCTGGTCAGCTTAGTACCTAAATCCATTTTGTGGGGAGGAGGGGGTCTTCACAAGCAACGATAAAATACATTTGCGCACGCACGTTTTTGCAAAAACGAAGACTCATTTGCGCAACCAAGTTTTACTACTGCACTATTGGTAAATATTTGGACTGATATATACATCTGTATTTTTCTTGATCTAAAGACCAATTTTTAGTAGCTGTGCAGTATGCAGTTTTTGCAATTTGTCTTATAACCTAAGGCAATGAATTTTAAACTTTGGGCGCTGTACACAGAAACGTCTGCCATGATTCAGCCAGAAGACGCATCCAGTTTTCGAATGAGAAAGCTATTGTTTCTACAACGCCTGTCAACGGGGCCAAGGGTAACTTCGAACTTGCAAAGTGAGATAGAGAGCCGGACCGTCAAGGATTGTTTTGCGAGATTAATTCAATACTCCAGTTCGAAATAAGTAGTGCTCATTAAAATAATTGAACTTCCTGTATCCCTGCTCATTCTGTTTTCCTGATGACCTTTTCTACTGCTCTCCCCTTCGACAGCTTTGAGTTTCAACGACGTCCGCTACCTATACGTTATTGCAAAAGAATAGGTGGCAACGAGCTAGTTTAACCTTGATGATAAGTTGTTTATTAATTGCTTTCGACAAAACAGAATCAGTACACAACACTGATGAAATTATCTCAGAAGGAAATCAGGCACTAGTGATGTTTATGCTACTTTTTCTGTATCTTTAAGTTGTTTAGCAGTCGTTAAGAAATAATATTGCATTTCATTATTGCACACGCTGATGCTTCAGCAATCTCATTTGCATGGCTTAGGGTCGCCGGTACAATTGCTTTATCTATACAATTGCCGTTAGTTTCTTGTTCTGTTATTTTTAGAAGCATCAGTAGGAAATTGTGAAGGCGAACGTCTTGCTTGTAGCGAGACGAAATTAGCGTAGAATCGGTAAAGATGGCCAATAGAGTTGTGCTCACTACCAGGATGCAATTCCGTTCTCGTTTAATTATTCAAATCTACATCTAGAATAGCTTAGAACTGTTTGCTGTACATCCTAATTCAAACAGTTCTTTGTAACTTTATTTATTTTTGCTTAATTAATTGCGTCCACTAAGAACAACAGTCCGAATTACAACATTCCAATGGAGTAGAGTAATTTGTATACGAATGAAAGTAACTAGATGTAAACTTGTGTGTATATGAGCTCACAAAGATACATTTGACAATTGTTTTAGAATAGGGATATGATAAAAGCATGGTCAGTTTACAGAGTAATACGCGTAAGTTAAATATTGAATTGGAATCTGTATGTGAAATATTGTTGATACACATACAGTTGTCGCGGGCGAGAGGGAGGGGACGTAAAGCCAACAGAAGCATATATACACACATAAATGGTCACATTTGTGACAGAGGCATTTGCTAAATGCTATCTTTCTTGAGTATGTGCGTTTGTCAGAAACGTAGGTATATCTCAATTCTATAATCCTTATGAGTCGATATTTCACACCAGAGATTCCATTATTTTTCACTTCTTAATATTTCATTTTGGATCAATATTTCTATGGGTTAAATTTCGGGAGTATGCATTAGCGCTACCATTTCAACCCTAATGTCATATTCTTTTCTCTTGGTTGTTTTTGCTTTTCTGATTTAACTTTTTTTTTCTTGTCCTTGTTGATTATATATTGCTGTTTCCTGTATGCAGGGACGAGTCAAAAGAAAGTGACATAGTGAATGACTTTGTCCACAGAGTTGCGAATCCACGTGAATTGACGCGGTATCTAACAAGGTTTTATACTGCAAAATGCTTTACCGTTGCACAGATTTTATTATTGTCCATTGATCAAAAGTGTCTATTGCAATGTATGCTCCAAGAGTGGAACAGCGTGGCTTGGTGCGATTTTTACCGCAAAGATGACTCACAGCACGAAATGTATCGCTGCATGTTACCAGTATAAAGTGAATTACATTTCATCAGCCAATGTGAAACGATGGAGCAGACGTTTTAGAGTAGAACGTGTCAGCTGCAGCGCTGGTCCAAGACCTGGATATCGTGTCATAACAAGACAGTGTAAGGATCCCCTCAAAAGACTTCAACAATAAGTTGCCCAGATACCTGTCGGCTTAATCGGTAAAGCGATAACTCTAGAGATGACAGATCCGTTGGTTCGAATCTCGGCGTCTACAAAAGGTAGGTTTCTTTACAACAGACAAGTATGCCGGTTGATGCCTTGAGCCAGATAGATCGACGTCGCCATATTGATTGAAACGCGTCTACGAAGTAATACAGAATAAGCGGCGTGCTGCATTGTCTTATGGAATATTGTTGTTGCACAAGAATGCTAGACCACACACAGCACATGTAAATATGGAAACTCTTGCAAATTTCACTGGGAAGTCCTAGACTATTCTTCGTACAGTCCGAATCTCTCACCATATGTTTGGCGCACTCAAAAAAAGACTGCTTTGTCTGCAGATTTGCGTCTGAGGCAGACGTTCAGGAAGTCGGTACAGACATTCTCACCCATTTTTCAAAGGACTTCTAGAACCAAAGAATTACTAGACTCGTAACACAGCGTGGGACCGTTACTTCGATGCTGGAGGTGAATATTTCTGACAGGTATTTCTTCGGCCTCTCAAAATTGGCTCACTTTCATTTGACGCGCCCTTATGTAACCAACAAGCTACCAGCAACAATATAACCAACACGAACAAGAAAGAAGCAACGGTTGAAACAGAAAAATGCGTATAGCGAAATTCTATTTTTAAGTGCCAGACAACAAACGTAGTAGCGTCTTTTTCTTTCTCAGAAATTCAATTTGGTTTGCGTAATTTGAATTTTAGGTCTCTTAGGTGTGTCAGGGAAGACATCTACGATCCCTTCAACCTTTGAAAACATTTATAGGATTAGGCTTAAGTAATTTATTGTTGAGCCACTTGGAGAGTGGTTTATTGTTCACAGGTGATACAATGTTGTGATGGTTTATTGCAAGTCCTTTTCTCTTGCATTTGTCTTCATTTTTTCTAACTTATTATTTACTACTCTGTTTACTGTTTTCCTTTCTGATAATTGAATGACATGTAACAACGTCGGGTAAGATTGATTAGGATGGGAAAGTATTAAGTACATGGTT
>JJRW01S0007643.1:49074-62375 GCA_001188405.1 Loxosceles reclusa | reverse complement strand
AGCTCAGATTAAAAACTTTGATATAATGTCAAACTCTCATGCTCGTAGCATTGACTTAGCCGGATCAACAAGGAAAGACATTATAACATGTCATTCATTGCATCAAGAGGCTCGCTCTGAGGCTATTGAAAGCTTTAAAGCCGGTGGATTGATGTGATTCTCTCTAAAAAGATGGTTTTTCAACAAACCGCTTTCGACTAATCTTCAAGAAAGCGTTCACTCTGGTTTTCGAGCATCCGGTGCTCCTTTGCACCCTCTGCAGAATATCAGCAGTACTAGACTGTGAGGCCGCCATTGCTTGCCTCCGGATACGCCAATCCAATCGTGCAGACGTTGCGCGATTGGCGGTATCCTCTTCCATCCTATCCACAGTGGACACATCTTGTGATGTGTTTCAGTTACAATATGACGAAAAGACCAAATAGCAGTAGTACGTAGGCCTATAATGAAACCTTCTGTGAACTTTTCAGATTGCTGGCAATGTTTTCTAGGCGCCTCTTTAACTTTACGTTTATTCAGAAAAAGAAAAACAGCTAAAGAATGTTTTTCGTAAGCGGGAGAAAACAGCACATATCTGCTTGCCTGTCGCTTTCTCCCCTTTTATTTCGCGATCATGTGACTAACGTGAGTTTCAAATTGCGTGAAGCGTTTAGTTATGTATTCCATGCAATTTGTATGTTCATACAACAACATCTTCCCGGTCTTGCATTTTTTCCTGTCGGGTAGTGTATATCAATTTATAGTAAAACTGGCCCATACACACACGTGCAGAAACTTCACGTGTTAATTTTGTAACTATTAGATACAAAATGATGCATCAAGATGCATTTGGCACTGTTTAGTGATAGCTGGGGATGACTATATTCCTTCAATATAACACAAACAGTAAGTATCTATTAATAATTTTTAAGAATATTTTCGGCTGGTAAATATATACGGCGTGCGAATTAGCTTTGATTCATTACGGAAAGAAAGACTTCCAAACTAAAATGGACAACGATTTTCTTCTTTCTCCATTGTATACCCTTGCCATGTGCATTGTGTAATTACTGGCAGCAAAATTAATTGATTCTAATTAGTGGGTGCCGGTGAAAATGACAAATAACGACACGTAACTTACGGGATACGCTTCTGGCCGAAAGATTAATGCTGTTTCAAACATTGGAATATGTCAACAGTCTGCGTTTAGACGACATCCCACAAAGTAAATGTCATCTCAGGCTTGTCTTGTTGTGGATTACATCGTCGTTTTGTAGCCCCGCGTAACAGATAGTAATTATCTCGTTCAAAAGCAACTGTGATTGTTGACTATTCCCGTCCAATTGTGTCTGGGCAATACCCGCCCTTACATTGATCTCTACTATTTCCATCTAACACGTCGGCAATCCGATCTTAAGATTATTTTAGCGATTTGGTGGTTTGAATACTAGATAAATATGTACACTGGAATGGTAAATAGTAAAAACAGGGAAGAAAAAATTAACCGAAAAGAATATAACTGGAGATAACAAAGGAAAAGAAATAAAAATAAAGATGATGCAAAGTATATCAAATCTAAATATGCGCATATTTGTAGAAGAAAGAAAGTAAGGGCATAATGAACATCAGAGAGGGTTGAGAGGCGTTGAGAAACAATCTAGATGCAAAAGCTTAAAACAAGATAAATAAATGCAAAATTAATAAACAAAAAGTATAAAATAAGCAAAATGAATAAATAATAAGTGTAAGCGATGAAAAAATATAAGAATGAAAAAATATTTTAAATACATGACACAAAACACAACGAATCAGTGCAAGGATATATGTTTTAATCCTAATACACATAATATTAAGCTCCCTTCAGGAGATTTGCGCTTATAGCATAAGGAAAGTGTAAAAAGGAGATGTTCAGCGTAACTAAAATCTTGACCCTTGTTCCCAATACATTTATTATTCTTGTTCCCAATATGGCTATTATTCTTGTTCCCAATACGTCCTATATTAGGTACCCCAAAAAAAAAAGCTCGTTGACAAATTTTACGTTTTGGTCCATGAAACCATAACGTACTCTTTTTACATAGTAAATTGTGTCCAGAAACGCCATCGTACGGTGCTACGGGAACGTGAACGAAGCACAGATAAAGGAAGGCGTACATAACTAATGTAGCATAACTGTGTTAAAACATGACTTTAGTAACACACAAAACACAGCAACGCACATTTAGTAAAAATCATGGTTACATTACAGAGATCTGGGTAGATGTCTGTATAATGTTTCTTTATATATAGTTGTTTCATGTGATTTTAATTCATTTATTTTTTGTGTATTATTGTTGTTATGGCAAGTGAGCTCTGTTCCCTAATTTGTGTTAATGATGTGCATGTGACGACGGAGAAGGTCTCCGCATTTTTATGGGTACAATTGTATATATGTTTCTCTTTGTATATAGTTGTTCCGTGTGATATTTGTTCCTTTATTTCTTGCATTTGACGAGGGATCTCCGTTCCCTAATTTGACGGCGGGGAGGGCTCCGCGGTTTTCTGGATTTTTCACGTGGTTGGCCGTGGTGGGATTTTGCCTGTTGCCGACTTTCAAGTTTGTATTTGCATTATAGGTGATGTTCAAAATCCCTGCTATCCTTCCCAATGTACGCTTCGCAACGAAGATGCAAGGATTATCGGACAAGCTCAAATACGTCAATTCGGACACAGACACATTCCGCCGCTTCAACGATCCTGACGACGACGTGCACTCGTATACCAGTGTCTTCATATATATCCCCACAGGAGAAAATCCAGGAGGTTGAGGTCAGGGAACCGTGGTGGCCATGAGAGGGTACGCATTTGCCAGTCTAGCAATGCGGATACGTCTTATTGAGATAGTCTTACGCATTGCAGCTGAAATGTGCGGGCGTCCGGTCATGCTAAACCAGATGTGTCTGTGTAGAGCAGACGAAACTGTACTGATTACTGTGCACTGATACATCCTTCCTCTGCAACGACCTCGTCTGAAATGATCCTGCCTTACGCTCCTCAACAAGTCTGCGAACACTGTCTTCTTGCAACAAAAAAACTGAAAATCAGTTACTCATATTACCAGGAAATAGATTTTAACATTTATTTTCAAGAAAGACATACCCTGTCGTTATACTCAAAGCCGTTGAACTGCATCAAGCAAGCAGCCATATCTCAAAATCAATTGTTGCATTTATGAAAAAACTGAACTGTAATGCCCACCCACAAAAGACTTAAAAATAAGCTTGGACAGACAAAAGTCGACGTAGCTTAACCGGTTAAAGCGGCTCCTCCGGAGGTGAATGTTCCGGGTCCGATTCCCGGCGTCGACATGAAGTAAAGATTTTTTTTACAGAACATAGACCGGTATTAAATAAAACCTTTTCATTTCACTTCCTATCAAGTTTTCTGATTTAATAATTCTGAATAATTGTGCCTTCGATTTACTCAACGGAGCACTCTCCCAACGACGACCTACAGCAGTTGATGGACTTCGGAATATATTTGAAAACGAGTTGAAAAAGATTCCTCTAGACATTCTTCAAAATACTCTCCTGTCCCGGAAATCTCGATAAAAAAAAGTTAGCCTTGAAACAGGGTTATGGCATGGATGAACACAAAAAATAATTATAACATCATTTCCATTTCCATCCATAACCATGTAAACATATGTAAACATTTTCTGTATGCATTGTAACGTTTACTAACCTTCTACCTGATTAACCCTTAAGATTACCATAAACCAGTCAAAAACTAACGTGTCTATACGCCTCGGCGAGAAAGAATCAGTGTCAGTAACAAACCCACGCAAAATGACTGGCCTAACTGAGATATAAATTGTTGTATTATCTCGCTCGAAAAGAAAAGAACTTCTGGCCTAAATGTAAGCCGTGTTGCTGTTCGAGTTAAACGTCTATTAAGGTCTAACAATGACTTCAGCACAAAGAAGTGCTAAAATTACGAGTCCCGTACTGATATAGTTGAAGTATATTACCGACGATGTTGCCGAACTCAACTTTAAAGCTTTTCTGAGGGATATATATGTTTGAACGTGCTCAGATAAGTAAAACTTATATTTAATTAAGCCGAAAAGGGAATTTGATAAAGTCAAATTAAAACTTTAACGTTTTAACAGAGTAAAACCTAAAACTTTTCTTAAGAACTGAATCGAACAGTTTGACAATTGTTCTATGTGAAGGTTTGGTATTGAACGTAATACTTTGAAGAGTGATAGAAATTGGTAATTGAATATTTATATTGAAAATAGCTGCTGTTATATAAACTAAGCGCCAAGTGTTGCACTAGAAACACTTCAGACAATTGTGTAACTTTTTGCGCAATTTTTATACCTGAATAAATAATTTGTTTGATCTTATTTCTGTTTCATTTTATAGCTATTCGTTATACTTAAGTTCTTAGTTAAGTTGGAGGTTTGATTTGATTCGATCCATAATTTATTGCACTTCACTGTACTGAATCTAAATGACTTTTAAACGCTCACGTAGAATTAAAAGTCTTAGGAACTCTGGAGATTTGTTTTCTATCACAGTTGGTGCTCAAAGTTCTGATTTCTTTGCAGTCTGTTCCGTCTCATGCTAAGCTTGCAGGAACTAATGCGGCATAAGTCATAAAATTTGTTTTTTCATGGTCTTTTTACCTACAAGTGAATTCTATACAAACAGTTTTTAAACCCTTCGAGTTCTTTTTCTCCAACTAAATGCAATTTACAAAACTCATAGTTTTGTGCTATGGATGTAAAAAATATTGCTGTAGTTGCAAGATGGTTAATAGTTCAAACTTTTAGTTACTTAATTATTGATATATGCACGGGATTAACAGTTCTTGTTACGTGAGATAAAGGAACAAGTAACCTTTATCAGGAACAAACGACAGAAATGATGAGTCTCCATTTTTTATAGAATATTTGCTGTGCGTGATTCCAGGTAATACAAGTCTTGGATAACTAACAACTTCGAAAACAAGTTGGGTGTAAATTTCAGAAATGATGTCCGTTATATGTAAAATACAGATACACATGAGCATTTGCATTACATACGAGTAGTAGTTTACTTATGCAAAGTAGCTTTTCAACGTACTCGAGATATATTCATAGTCAACATTATAACGACAACATTGTCATTTTAAACAATTAGTAAGCGTTAGATATTCTTAAGTTGATAAACATTAAAGCATGAGATACACTGATCCGTCATTAGGTCACCAATGCATTATCAAAAATTTCGTCTCGTGAACTTTTTTCTGTATTGTCTTATTTATTCTGGCAGCAGCGCGATAGAGGTGTTTATTCCATCTCTTACATGTATTTATACAATGCGGAGTCTCTAATAGAAAGGAGAGAAAGAGCTTAAGTTACCACTCTCTCAGAGTAAATCTTCCTTTTCTGACTTAAATCTTAACCACCATTTCTTTCAGAGTAGATTAACTGATTTAATTATATTAGAGTTAAATGATATATCGCACGCTCCTGCAGAGAAGGGAAAACAATGAAAAGACCACGAAAGCGAAGAATCTCTTCAGAAAAGAATGCGTTGAGGGAAATGCATTCTTTTCAGAATGCATTTCGCATTTCCCTCAATCTGCTGTTCCAATCCGTTGTCGAAGGACAACGGCGCTTCGTGGCAACGCTATAGCCAGTACTCTCCAATTCTGTGTTCCTCGAAAATTTCATGACATCACGTCTATTTTCAGATGTGCCCATAATATTATCCAATTTTCTGAGGCTGGGCACTGTCTATAATTAGCAGCTGTATCGTGTCACAGAGATAAATTCAAAAGAATGATTTTAGCATCGATTTTTAATAGTTGGTTTTGTAGTAGGGTGGTTTCTTTTGTTGTGTGTGAATCAAAAAGATTTAAAACTTGCACCTGAAGTTCCAACGAAATGAAGTGGCAGCAGCTGGGATAAATTGAACTGATCCAGTGAAATAGCATTGGCTCTTGCGCATAATGATAAACATGACCTACGTTGACATAAAGTTTAAGAAGCAACTACTGTGCAAAAAGTATTGAAAAACTATTTTTTACTAATGAGAAACGTTGAAATTGGTGTGTAGCATGAAAGCACGTCTTGAAACCACAATGATACAATTTCCATACGTTGTTTACGTATAACATGGGTAGTTTAACTTTCTTTCGGTTAAGCAACTGTTTTCGGGCCCAGATCTTAAAGGTCTTTGGTGCGAATTTTATCGGTTTGTGCTTGAACCTATGATACATGACTGTGTACCGCTTGCGTTTGTAGTCGCGTGTACGTGCTGTGATACATTCTGTCGTATCTTCCTTTTACAATAATGGTTTCAAGCGGCGTCCTAGGTGAATACTGTTCATTTCTTTCGCGCCTTTTTTCTTTCTCTTGTTGTTGCGGTTCTCGTTTTCTTGGGCGCTCGTTTTATCTAGTGCTGAGAAATGTCTTAAAGTAGTTATTCGATTTAATTTGGGCAATAAACCAAGAATTTCCCTGCAGTAGCATGAAACTAAGAGCTGGCTTTCTTACGGAATTGCGGTACATTAGTAACATGTGATATTTTCTGTGTAGTAATTGTGTACATTGTCTAAGCATGTAATTAAAATGTAAGGATTGTTTAAATGAAACATAGACCAACCCCGTATTGCCATGAATAATTGCCAGTCAGCCACGAGATGGCAGCATATCATACCTGGTGGCGTGACGAAATAGCGTAATGCGCGGTAAATCTGTCTAACTGGTTTGCTGCGGACAAATGGCGTAAGATGAAATTTTCTCCAGGTCTTCTAGCTGCCGTATAGGTTTAGAGATGCTAAATATATTTCTGGCCCATCCTTGGATCGAATCAAGGTTTTTCGGTTAGTACCCGAATGTGCTGACCACTACATCAATGGGACACAAACCAGATAGATGTCAGAGCGTTTTCCTTGGCAATCTGAGCCTGGATTTTTATTTTATTTTTCGATCGTTCCGCATTCTGAGCGGACTCGAAGTATGCTCAGAATGCGCTCAGCTACATACTTTTGATTTTGAATTTTTCTTGATTTTGAATGGAGTTACAATTTGATTAAATTTGTAGTTTGCAATTTAGTTAAATGAAGCTGAACATGTCGATGAAACGCTCGTGTGAAGTCAATAGCTTCCGGAATTATAGATATTTATTTTCTCGCACCGTTGGTGTTCAGAATTCTCATTTTGCTGCAGAGAGTGTTCGTGTTCTTGCACAACTAAACGCATCTGACGAACACTCTCTTGCACATCGTATGAAGTTAACTCGTCTGCCATTACTGTCTGCAGGTGCATTGCGAGAGGTCATTTCGTCGCAAGGCGCCCAGTTCGTGCGCAGCCACTGACAACCACCTACAAGCGCGTCAGTTTGCAGTGGTGTGGTTCACAGGGATACTGGACTTCGTTTCCAAAAATTCCCTTATAGTGCATGATTTGTTCTGCAAATGAGTAAATAGGGGACTGAGTTTTCCTCAAGTCTGAAAATTAAATATAGAATATTTTAGATTTTTTGGAGATCTAAGGACTCTACAGGAATTAAAACAAATAATTTTCAGCCGAACTTTTTTTAGATTGTGGAGGTTATGCCGACGCTGCCATGGAAACCAATGTTTCCTAACGAATCCGGACTATGCAGTAGTCCAAACAACGCTGTCATGGCAACGCATTTTTCAACTGCCGCCTACGAAACGTAACGAAAAATTCGGTGACCTGCAGCTGAAGCTCTCTAACGTAATTTTGTTACGAGTCCGTTAATGTACGTTCTTTATTTCGAACGTTGTAAATTAACGCTACAGAAGCTAAAATAAACCTGTGCTTTGTATAATGTTCTGTTGTTTGAATGTCGTACATCGAAATTAAGTAGTTACAACGAATTTCCGCCTATGTGTGGTTTGCTGTTTTTGCATATGTGATTCAAATGACGAGCCGCAGATGACTTACATCTCGACATCTCGCGAGCAGTGGCGGTGGTGACCCGGACATACGACCCGACCAACTAACAATTCATTATGGTTTCTCCTGAAGGTTCTTTTTAGCCTAAGACCATCTTTGCTGTGTCTCCAAACCGCCTCACCGATGTTCCTGAACGACAGTGACCTCGGGCTGCGAATAGCAACATTCTGTGACTTCGCCGCCATTTCAAGCCAAGTCCAGCTAAAATGGAATGAGTGAATCGCGTATGCATCTCAGTGAATCGCGTATGCATCTCAGTGAATCGCGTGTGCATCTCAGTGAATCGCGTGTGTGTCACAGTGAATCGCGTGTGTGTCACAGTGAATCACGTGTGCATCATAGTGAATCGCGTGTGCCGTGAAGTGTTTTCACAGCTCATCAATTCTATGTGTTCACGAAATGTGTTTGTGAGTTTAATATCAAAGGCATTGCCAAGTAGCCAATTCGACATATTTATCTAGAATACAAGCATTTTTTTTTCTTTTACTTCGAAACGAAAATTAATACCAGGTGCAGTATTATTATAAATTTGTCAATTGTTGTTTATGCATTTTTATAAAATGACCGAGAAAGCAGATCCACAGGCAGCCGCGCAATTAAATAGAATGGAATTGGTAATTCCTGTCTTTTGGTAAAATTACGTTCCGCATTGTCTGCTCAAATGCGATAGCGCATTTGAACTCGCAGGCATTACACATGATTTCACAAAATTCAATGCTCTCTTTTCTACGATCGATGCTGATTCATTAAGTTTTGCAAGTAAATTAATATTTCAACCCCCAGAGGAGAAAAAGTACACTTTGCGTAATAGGTTCATTCCAGAATTCGGAGATTCGTATAGTAAACGTATGTAAAACCTACTATCTGAATTGCACCTTGAGGATAAAAAACCAAGTTTTTTACTGAAGCAAATGCGTGAACTTTCCAAACGCAAAATTCATTACGATTTTTATAAAAAAAACTATGGATGAGTCGCCTTCCTACTGACATGCAAAGCATTTTGTCAGTGAGTTCGAAATCTTTCATCTAATTGGGCACTTTTAGGAGTTAAGATTTCCGAGGTTAGCGGTGACCCGTTGAGCCTCTCTGCGATTCTGAAAATTCAAGTTGAAAATTACTCCACATGAGATGTGAATGTGTCAAACCGGTTAGCTCCACTCGAAGATAAAATTGATTCCCTCGCAAATCAAGATGAGCTCCTATCCTTTACGGACTAAGACAGAACTTTCTCCAACCAGAGACTAAGGTCTTCATCTCGTTCCTTCCAATCCCTATCCAGAGTTTCCTAGCTTCAACGCTGAGACAAATCCTTTGTCTGCAGCTAATGTTCTGTCTGAAGCAAATAATATTTGCTTCTATCACAGAACTTTCAGACATTATTGCTCGTAAATGCAGGCCACCATGTTCGTTTAATACGAACCAAAAAAAAAACTGACTTCGCCTGTTATTTCTACGGTGGAATGGCAGTTTTATTGTCAACTAACACATTGCATGTTTACGATCGACGAAAAGCTTAGTGTTTCTTAGTCTCGATACATACCTCTCTTACATCCCCCCGCCCAAAGTAAAACACAAATTACCGCCAAACTGTCTAGAACTTTATGCGACTAAAGGAACGAAGATTTCCGCATATGGAATTAAATTAGTGCTCCTTGATTTAGTATTGCGAGGAGCATTTAAATGGGAATTTGTCATAACAGATGTCTCAACATCTATTATAGGCGCATTTAATACATTTCGGTTTAGTCCTTGATCTTAAGAATTTCCGCTTATTGGATACACTGACTTCTTTACAAGCGAAAGATAATTTAATGCTTTCTCATCATGCGCTATCAAAACGATTGACCAGGAAAGCGAGTATTATTAGATTTTAGGGAATTCCCTGACATTACGAACCCATCATTGAAAACGAAATCTGTTTCCCACGACACTGTTCATTACATCCAAACCAATGGTCCGCCCATTAGTTCTAAGACGACTGCATCCGAAACTGTGTAAGACAACTAAAGTTTCTGACTGTTGAAGTTGAATTATTGTACACGTTAAAGCAAGGTTTATTTCGGCAATCGAAAAGAAATTGGTTCTCATTTTGCATGTAGTTAAAAAAGGTACTGATGGAGTTGGACCTGTTGGAGAGTGCAGACAGTTGAATACTCGGACCATTTGCGTTTCTTACCCAATTCCTCATACTCAAGATTCTGAAACTTTGCTTCACGAAAAAACAATATTTTCTAACTTGGATAGCTTGCACGCTTATCACCGAATTCTTATTTTTGAGCCAGATATCCCGAAAACTGCTTTGATAACGCCTTACAGCTTGTTAGAATTTCCGTTTTTAAACCCAGGAATTTGTAATTCAGTACAGACACTCAACAACGATTCATGCATGAGATATTGCGAAGTTTGAATTTTTGCTACAGTTACCTCGATGATATTTCTGTTTCTCGGAAAATGAATTTGATCACAAGGATCATTTAAGCAAAATTTTCGAAAGACTCAGTAAGTACGGTTGAAACTAAACACGGCAAAATGTATTTTTGGTGTAAAAGAGATCCATTCCTTGGGACGCTTGGTGTCTACAAAAGATACACGCCAAATCCTCGACAAAAAGTCGATGTCATCTTGAATTACAAACATAACTGTTAAAGACCTTCGATGGTTCTTAGGGGTCATGAATTTCTACAGGAGTTTCCTTCCACATGCAGCAGATACGCAAGCTCCGTTAACCGAATTTTGAAGGGAGCAAAGAAAAACGATAAACGTAAAATAAGTTGGACAACACAGGCTGTACGTGCATTTAATCTGTGCAATACAGACCTGGCTAATGCAACGATCTTAGCTCACCCTGCTCCTGATTCCGATTTCATTCGTCAAATAGATGCTTCTCATATGGAATCGGTAAAATTTTGCACCAAATCAATGACAATCTCTTTCAGTCACTGGCATTTTTCACCCGTAAAAGCTTTCGCCTACTGAAACTAAATACAGCGCTTCTGACAGAGAACTCTTTATACGTCTGTGAAAACATTTAGGTATATGCTCGAAGCATGGCATTTTACAATATTCACAGATCATAAACGGCTTATTTCCGCTTTCAAACAGAAATCTAAAAACTGTAATGTCCACCCACAACAAATACTTCAAAATAAGATTCTAGAGAAAATCGTCGGCATAGCTTAATCGGTTAAAGCGGCAGTTCTGGAGCTCTGGGGATGGCAGATCTGTAGGTTCTAATCCCGGCGTCGACGAAAACTGAAAGTTTTCTTTACAAAACCAACACCCAGACCGTTTAGACAGCTCTCAATTAACAACTGACACTCGTCACACGGAAGGTAATAACAATGTCCCAGACCATTTTTTTTCCAGGATACAAACAATTCTTATGCATTCAGCTACAAATTATTCCAAAATTGCATCTGCAAGAAATACCGATGCCAAATTGGAGGCCCTCAAAAGTAATAAGCGATTCCCTATCACCATAATATTGTTGCCTGACACCAGCACTGAAGTATTTTGCGATATTTGAACTGGCAAGAGTAAGACCATACATCTCGCCTAAATTCCGAAAGCAAGTGTTTGACTGTATACACAACTTGTCTCATTCCAGCATACGGCCCACTACAAAAATTCTTCGTGATTTTTGTAGCCGTCGATGAATAAAGATTGAAAGATTTGGGCAAGACATTGTCTGGCTTGCGAAAAAGCCAAGATTCATTGCCACACGTTAACACCTTTGCATCATTTTCAACAATCAACACTAAGATTCGACCCCATTCACTTATATATCATAGGTCCGCGTCCATCTTTTCAAGGTTTCACGTACTGTCTAACGTGCATTAATCGGTTCACAAAGTGGCCGGAATCGATACCGACGGAAGATGCCAACGTTGCGTCAGTCGCTTACGCCTTTCTCTCCGGATGGATTACCAAATTTGGTGTCCTATCAAAGATCACAACTGATCAAGGGCGCGAATTTGAAGTATCACTTTTCTCAAATCGCTAACAAATCTCCTCGGTATTGAGAGGATACGGACAACGAGTTACCATCCACAGAGCAAGGGACTGATAGAAGAGTTTCACCGCCCTTTGAAGACCGCGATTAAGTATCACGTAATGCAAACATAGACCGAGATTCTCCCTCTCGTTCTACTCGGTTTTCGCTCAACGATTATATAGACTGCGAACTGCTCGCTAGCAGAAATGGTTTTCGACAGCCCCGTTCGACTGCCCGGCGAATTCTTCCAAGCTTCGAAACCAGATACAGAACCTAAAGAATTCATAGAACGACTGCGAACTACAATACGAAAGTTAAAACCTGTACCCATTACACACAAAAGTAACCCTACAACCTTCGTTCACAAAGCTTTAGAATCTTTTTCTCACGTGTTCATCCTCAACGACTCCGTACGCAAGCCACATCAAAACACTAACGATTTCCCGATTGAAATACCTTCGTGAAATAACAAACCGTTTAAAATTAAGGTGCGTGAGAAAACGATGAACATTTCTATCGACCGACTCAAACCTGCTTTTCTTTCAATTACAGATACTAACTCTGTACCAAATCATTTACCCCTGCAGTTTCAAGATGTTGCTATGGAACAAGACGTTCTCACGCATAATGAGCTGATCACCCGGTAAGGCCGACGAGTGCATTTCTCGGACTCTTTCACTCCCTAAGACAGTCACTGAGGGCGGAGTGTGTGGCGGTTATGCCAACGCTGTCGTGGAAACCAATGCCTTGCTAACGAATCCGGAGTCTGTGGCAGTCATAGCAACGCTGCCATGGCAACGCACTCTTTTGAACCATCGCGTACGAAAGAGAACGAGAGATTCAGTGGCCTGCAGTTGAAGCGCTCGAACACAATTAGGTTTCGATGTCCGCTAATGTAAGTTCTTTGTTTCGAACGTTGTAAATTAACGCTGCCGAAGCTGAAATAAAACTGTGCTTTGTATAGTGGGCTGTTTGAATTATCGTACGTCAAAATGAGGTAGATATAACGAATTTCCGTCTATGTATGGTTGGCTGTTCTTGCATAAATTATTCGAACGACGGGCAGCGGACCACTTACATCTCGACAACTCGCGAGCGGTGGCAAGATCATTTATGTCGTCTGTTTAACATTTTGTGGCGTGTTTGTTTCCTCAGACGGAGACAAAATAAAGAGGATAAGCACGACTAGAATTTTGCGTGAAATCTTGTTTATCTCCTCAAAATCATATTGCCTTGTTTTAATTGTATCGTTATTGTATTACTGCTCGTTTTAATAGGGATACGCACCACATATACTAACCTTAGAGGACTTCAAGTTGCTCAAAACAGATTTATTAGACTATTTATTCGATATAATAATAAACAATC
>JJRW01S0007633.1:77924-88732 GCA_001188405.1 Loxosceles reclusa | reverse complement strand
CTTGTAAACCTGGAAATCAACGTCAGGTTGTAGTTGCGTCTTCTTAATGAGACTCGTTTATGGGCAATCTGCTGCAACAACGCTAAGCTTCTGAATGTTTGCGTGTTGCCACCTCTCTTTTTATTTTCTTGCCAGACGGTCAGCGGGCGTGAAATTAGTTTAATTTTGGACAGTTAGGGTTAGGGGGTTAGTATGGTCGTTACAACATTTGGCCAATGGGTAAGCCGGCGTACCAATGTTTGAAACGATTAGCCGGAAAGGAATATCAGTCTAATGAATTTTTGGTAATGCGTAAAACCTTGCACAGTTTGCAATCGAAAGGATTAATGTTTTCTTTTGATGGTCGCTGGAACAGATATTTGACTTCACTTCCTTTTTAATCTTGCTCAGATTCGCATCTTTGGGGTCTTTTTTAGTTGAATATATGGTCCCTCGCTAACCAGTTCTTTGACCTTGTCATCATAGAATTCTTTATCCAAAACAACAATCTTCTCCCTCTCTTATCTGCTTTGTTAATAATCAAATCCTTGTTGCACTGGAGGCCTATTACAGCTCTTCTTTCATTATGTGAAAGATTTGATCGGGTATGGTTTGTTTGGACCGAAGGCAGTCCGATATTAGATGGAGCAGAGTTTCCTTATGTTCTGTGCCAGCTTGGCTGAATTTAACAGCCTTTGCGATAAAGGGAATAATATCACACGAGGACATTTTTTGTGTTGGCGCAAAATTTAAGTCCAGAGCAAGGACCCGTTTTTGATTTCCATCAAGGGTGTTTTAGATAAATTCACAATAGCATCAACCTGGAGGATCGTTGAGGAATTGTTGAGGGGGCAGGAAGCAATTTCGTAAACTTCCTTTCGTGAGTTGCTAATTGTTTAACAGAAAGATTATGGCAACGAAAAGCCGATCTTTGTTCAAAAACATCAAAATTTGGCAACGAATTAGCTAAAGACAAATGGGCTAAATAAAGTTCAGTTTCTATATGAGTAAGCCGTCTGCGGGATAACCTAGTCAATTCAGACGTTTTTGCTTCACTGTCAGGCGCTTGGAAACCATTCGTTGCCACGAGAGGGCGCACCATGCTAGGGGAGTAGAATCCCGCTATTATACTCAAGCTGAAGCGCAAGGCCTCAAACACATAATGTGAATTAACCTCATTCAGTTTGTTAGTTTGTTTCGTCGGTTTGAAAAAGGTGGCTCTAAGCCACTGAAACCAATGTCAACAATTTTTACAAATTATGTTTTTACGTTGTGTTACATTATCGTCATGGACGCAAGTGACGCGGTGAAGCGCAAACACAGGAAATACATGAAAGGAATTAACCTCATTCAGTTTGTTAGTTTGTTTCGTCGGTTTGAAAAAGGTGGCTCTAAGCCACTGAAACCTATGTCAACAATTTTTACAAATTATGTTTTTACGTTGTGTTACATTATCGTCATGGACGCAAGTGACGCGGTGAAGCGCAAACACAGGAAATACATGAAAGGAAAGACAAAGTGTTTCTTGACAGCTTCTTTGACAAGTGAAATGTTAACAATAACTGTTCAAAAATGTGTCCACCAACAGTGATACTTGACAGCATTGGTGTACGATATGCGTACACATTCGAAGATTCCAGGCATTTCACGCAGACTTGTTGCAGCTGCGGATATTAGAGCAACGAGATCCTCATCTGAGTCAAATGGAGTCACATAAACAGGACTCTCCAGATGTCCCCATGAAAAGTAATCGAGGCTCCATAAATCGGGAGATCGGGCTGGCCAAGGGACTGGTCCACCACGCCCAATCCATCGCTCTTCCAAAGTGGCATTCAGGTAACTACGCACATCAATGCTGAAGTGGGCTGGCTCCCCATCATGCTGAAACCACATTCGGTTACGAATGCCGATCGGAACATCTTCCAGCAGTTCGGTAAAACCTGTTCCACAAAATATAAGATAACCTTGGCTATTGGGTCGCTTAGGTAGTAGGTATGGGCCAATCAAAACGTCGTTGGCAATACCTCCCACACATTCACAGAGAATCGTTGTTGACATGAATGTGGTCACGTTACGTGTGGATACACGGTAGCCCACACACGCAAATTGAGCGCATGAAATACACCCTCGCATGTAAATGTCGCCTGATATGTAGATAGCACATGAGCTGTGAAGTCCGGCTGCAATGCATATTGCTGCGAAACCCACTGGCAGAAGTTCAGGCGCCGAGGATAGTCTTCCGGATTCAAAGCTTGTACTCGTTGCAAAAGGTAGGGGATGTAAGCGATTTTCTTTTAAAACTCGCCAAACGGTCTCGTGACTCACACCTACGTTATGTGCAACAGCTCTTGTACTTGACTCGGGTCTATCAGCTACAACGTTCAAGATGCTTTCTTCAAGGCTTAGACTGCATACATCTCTTCGTCGACCAGCTTCGTGCCTGGTGGCGTGGAAGGAACCGGTTTTACAAAGTTGACGATGTAACCGCTGAAACATTCTGGGATCTGGCATTTGTCTATCGGGAAACTGCTCGTAATACATTCGTAGCGAAGCCCTGCCGCTACCATTTGCACGGCTGTACATGTAATGCATGTCTGCTTTTTCGGCATACATAAAGTCTCTCATTACGTCCGACAGCACAATCGAGAACGGCGTCTTCCCCTATTTAGATGCATAATGTTGAACGGCGGCTAGCCACTTACTGCCCTCCATCGGAAACGGAGCCAATCGATAACTCCATTTCTGTTTCCTTTCTTGTATTTCTGTGTTTGCGCCTCACCGCGTCATTTGCGTTCACACATTCCTCTACAATAAATAATTGTTACAGTGTCCTGTACCAACCCTTCAAGTTTGTACCATGAATTCGGGATCACCCTGTATAATATAAAGAATGGCTTACTGGTTGTCGACGCCAGGAATCGAACCCGGAACGTTCTACTCCGGAGAGCCGCTTTAACCGCTTAAGCTACGTCGACCGGGGATTTCTGTGCTTATTTTGTAGCCTTTTCTGAGTGGGCATTACACCCTCCCCCACTTGAAAGAGAGGTCAGGGTGCGACCTGACCTCGAGTGGTGGACCTAACGGTTGGGTCCTTGGCCACTAGTGTGAGTCCCCCGTTCGGGCGCCATTTGTAAAGGAAACTTGCCCTTCTTGTCGACGCCGGGAATCGAACCCGGAACGTTCTACTCCGGAGAGCCGCTTTAACAACTTAAGCTACGCCAACCGGGGATTTCTGTGCTTATTTTGTAGTCTTTTGTGGGTGGGCATTACAACAATAATAAACTTATTGGTATGGTAATGATGAAAAAACTGCATATTTGTCTTTTTCTTTATATACTTATTTGGAATATATTTGAATTGAAATTTGTGATTTCTATTTAATATGTTTTCAGAGTCACCTTTGTAATAAATATTTGCATATTTTTCTAAATGTCATATGTACCTGTCTGTTACTATTTTCTTTTTCCTTTTTTTCAGAATTCCTACTACCTTTACGTCGACGGCAGAGCAGTCGGCCAGTTACCCTCACCGGCCCCCTACCCTGCGGCTAGAGTCGCGGCGACAGTCCATTTCGGTGGATGATGTGGCAAGACGTTCCTCAGGCGGTAATGGCGGTTCTGGTAGGCTAAATGGCATTGTTTTCTGTAGATCAGAGGTTCCCAAAGTCACGTGGACGGAAAGACGCGTAAAAGATGTCGCGTAACTATAAGCACTTAATTTTGTCTTCGGTGTCTGTGATTTCAAAGTCAACCTCTCTGTAGATAAATTTGATGTCACAACATCCAATTCGGAAAATTGAATTCGATAACTATATAGGCTCGCACTGGACAATTAGATTAAAGGGGACAAAAAATTTTTTATTGAAATAGTAAACCTTGGTGTAACATCCTTGCCGTAGCCCACCCCAAATGTAATTTTCAGTAAATGAAAGAAATTCCACCAGTAGCTACTTTTGTAAAAAACAAATGAAATTCTCTTTACAGCACATGAACTTATTAAAAGTAATGGTTGACCATTGATGAATGCATTACTAAGAAGCTATAAGTTGTGCAATATAATATTTGTGGACATACATTTTCATACGAACAGAAAATACTACAAATATCTCTCTGTTCCATTTAATTCTTTGCTTTACTCCTATTTCCAGAAACCGTTGTGAGACAGGACAGTTTTACCCTACTGTTGGATTAAAACTTGAGTCTGACAGGTTTGTTAACCACTGTAGCAGTGGGCAGGAGTGGCCTGTCTACTATGTTGACTGTACGGTTACTTTTCTGGCTTCTTCAAAAAATTTACGTAGCTTGTTTTCTTTCAACCTGGATAGCCTGGCGAGGAGTGTTCTTCATTTGGATGTTCCGCGCTTCGGCAAAGGATCTGTTGGAGCCCTGCCCATTATTCTCGCCTTAGTAAGAGCTCTACCTTGGCTCTGGGAGCCGACCGAAGTTATACTTTTTCGGGGAGAGGGGGGAAGGTACTGTTGTTGTTGTTCTTCTCCAGAGTTTTGGGCAAAACTGAGTTCGAACTCTGTGGCTGCTTCACTCGTACTCGTTATTGCAGGTGGTTTTAAACCCCCCTCTCTAGAAGGCGAAAGGCTTGGATTGGAGACGGTTGCCTTCGCACTACGTAGTGAAAACTTCTATTTTAATACGTATGTTAATTATGGTCGATCTAATATTACTTGGTGCATAAATAATTTGCAGATTGCCAACTAGATATTTTGAAAGATTGTGACGGGATATTTCGGTGTTTTTGCAAATTTCCGTTTTTGCGGGCAATATGCTAATTGGCTTGGGTTCACCTTATTTTAGCGTTTCCTCTATCAGTACATTTGGTTTCTCAAAGAATATGTTTTTTCAAACTTGCATTGAGTAATGTGTTTTAGGAAAATCATTCTATATATATAAGAAACAATGAAAAATACCTCCCCCGACAGAATCACTGAATACTTAATTAATTACATAGTCAAAATCGAAAAGCTATTTAAATCGCACTATTTGGTGAAATATTTCCGAGAAAATATTTCACCAAATAATGCAATTTAAAATATCACTATGTAAAACTTACTTAAAGAGCTTGATATGCTAGTCACTATATTTTATTCCAAACCAAACTTTTATCGTAATGAACGGTAGTTTAAATGAACAATGAGATAATATCAGGGGCTATCAAAAAGTTTCGGTTCGAAGGCTCTACAGTCCACATTTGGTATGCCAGTCATTCAACAGCGCCTTGAGCATTGATGTAATCATCCCACTGCTTCACCAGGTTGAATATACCCCTTTGATAAAACTCCTGTTTCTGCTGCTTGAACAAGTCCCAAACTGCTTGCTGCACTTCTACGTTCAACAGGAAACGTCGTTTCTGAGTACCGTTCCCCAGTGATGGAGACACCTGGATCCTTGAAATCCAGAAGCAATGAATCATGGGAATCAAAGAACAGGGTAAGCATCGCGTTTTCAGCAAATGACTGGCTCTTGAACTGCTTGGGACGAGGGGACGAAGGATGACACCACTGCATGGTGGACGCTTTCAACTCAGGTTACCAGTGGTGGCACCAGCTTTCGTCGCCTGCAACAATGCGATCAAGGAACGTGTTGCCTTCAGCATTGAAACGCATCAGGTGCTTCAAGCAAACAGCCATCCGGTTTGCTTGTTGTTCGAAATTCAACGCCCGGGGTATTCCCTGGCTACAGACTTTACGGTAGCCTAACTCCTGCCGGATGATGTGTTGCACGCTACCGAAGCGTATGTCGAGCTTCGAGGGCACGAATGGATATGCGACGAAATCCGCCTTAATCGCATCAATCAACTGCCCTATTGTTGCTGTCTGTATTGGATGTGAATGGCCTCCCAGATCGACTTGCATCTTGCGTCGAATCGCGACCAGCTCAGAAGTTTGAGCACCATTCCACTTCGGTGGTTTTCGACAGACATGCTTCTCCATACACATTCTTCTTCATTCTCCGATGAATGTCTACCAGTTTTTCTCCTTCGGCAGCCAAAAATTGAATAACAGCTCTTTGGTCCTGTTTGGACGCATCTCGTATTACCGTCGCCATAGTTAAGTTTCAGCATTTTGCAAACACACTTCTGAAATAAACGAATGCCACAATAATCCCGTGCCACGATTATATATCCGCAACGGCGACGCACTAATTTGAAGCTACGTCCTCAAACGGAAACGTTTTGATCGCGCCTTATACTAAGAATGGAATGTAAGCCACATGAACATTGCTCATCGGCGAAATATGTTTCAATAACAAGTTTTCTATTCGGTTACAGCAGTATAGAAATGTTAGCGCAGTGCAGAAATGGTGAATTGAAAATTAGAAGTGTGAAAAAGGGCGATGGGTTCGGGATAGAATAAGGGAATGAAATTTAAGGAAGACCTACCAAACCATCTATAACTGGTGGTGCTGATTTGACATTCGATATAGTTTATTGCTCTGATTTACAAATTTGAAGCAAAATTCAATCAAAATTGTGCATCTTACGAATTCAACATAAAGATTACCAAAGCATCTGTATGTTGAAGTAATTTATTACTTAGTAGTAGGTGCAGAAGTCTTTGATGCTTTCGAGACTGATTCTACCTCCTCTCAAGTTTTATTATTTTAGTAATTTTTTAACATTTCCCTTTTCTTTTTTATTCTATTTCATGAAGAGTCTGCGGAATCCTGGAAATGTCACATTGTCTTTGTTAAAATAGTAGAGGTCGTGGACACACAAATATACGTAAGAGGAGAACAGTTCTAAGTTTATTCACTCTTTCACTGCATTTTCTCTGTTTTCATAGTAATTTTGATGTATTAGGAGAATTAGTAAAGAATGCAGGAAGAACAATATATAAGCTATTTTTGATGGCATGAAATGTCGGTGTTATATATGATTACCCCCTTGCTGAATACAACTCTTTCAACGACTACTCATAGTACTTATGAGACTATTACTCCTCTCTTAAGATATACATGTCAAAGGTTATCTTGAAACCCTAGAGTGTTTTATGAGACTCGTAAAAGAAGGGTGTTTATTTTAGAAGAATACATTTTAATGCGTGATCAAAAAGAGTGAAATTTAAAGTCCCGAGGAACTGGTGCCTGAAGGAAAAGCTAACAAATATGATTCACAAACACATTCTGTTCGCAAGGCATCATAAAAATGAGCTCCATGCAGTTATCTCGCCATGAATATAAATGAACATGAAATATGAATTACTGGACGACAGCTCTCTTAGTAGACTTTACTTTACGTATGTTCTCATGCACGATCCACACTTCTGTGTTGCTGGGGGGTCACAGAACCTCCTTCTAAAATGCTTAGCTCTGTTTGTCCGCTCTCCATGACTCCTTCGCAGGGCATCCTGCTGCCACCACCACTTTTTCCAAAGTTGTATAATATTTAGTGCACCCTGTTACTCAGCATCTGAGCCTCTGATTATAATCAGTATCTGAGATGAATCGCGACTTGGCTGTGAATAGAGCAAAATGCCACAGCTCTGAGACGTAAAAAAACAACAACATTAACTTCCGCATGTTAAGCAAACTCATCCACCAAAGGGAAGGATATAAATCATTGCTCTTCGAACACAAAGGCTTTGTCTTAAGGCGTCATATAAATAACATGTCGTGAAGTCCTTCTCTTCCTGTCGCTTTTCCCAACTTAATAGAAGGTTTTCTGCGTCGTTTCATAGTCAGAGTGAGAGAGATACTAAATTCGCGTTTCGGTTGTGGATCCTCGATAACATAACCCTGACGAACTGCCAGCATTACGTGCTTCATTGAATCCTTTTCTTTGTGTTAAAAGGCATTTTGAATCATATTTCCCGTTTTCTATACCTCAGTTTGGAGTTGCCCTACTTTTAATTCAGTACCAGTAACCCTTCTCCGCCTATGTACATAGAAGATAGGGTACCTAGTCATGTGGCTTATTTGGGAATTTTATTTATATACAGGAACCTCAAGTAAGACTTTTGCAAAGTAAAAATATTTGTGCTACACTATTGCCCATTTCTGTGCTACCACAAGAGCTTTTTTATTATGAAAAATTATTGAAAATTGACTATTCCGTTTCATTGAGTCATCTACTGAATTTATGTGAAATGACTAACGATGGTGGGACCTCTGTTATTTTTCCAGAATTTTTTTCGTTTAGGAGGTACTTAATCACAGTTATCATAGTTCCATCATAGTTACCAATTATATTGTTCATTCATAGTCGCATCGCAGATATTTGGATGTCTGAGTGATGTCCATCTGAAGAATCTCACTATCACTGCCAGGCAGTGGTATCTTCCACTGATGTCTGTCTGTATCAAGTAGTTCGTATACCTCTGACTTTATACATATTCTTTCCCGTCTTGCGGAAGAGGAAGACTCTCTGACTAAATAACGTCGTCGCAGAACAGGCCCAATTACATGCGGTAGATAATGTGCGGCTCATTGATCTTTCTACTGAGCTACTACACTAAGAGTTTAGACACCCTACGCAAACAATCACAGACCCGGACAGATAGAACACATAAAAAAGAGGAACGTTTTCCTTCATATATTTTCAAAGCCATGATGCCTTCACATGAACGTGTTGTTTTTCCTCCTTATTTTGAAATTTCAGCAGTCATCAAACTTCCGTTATGTATGCTCTTGTAGATTTCCCTTTACTTTTTTAATCACTAATGTGTACTTGTATGCTAAACAAATGACTAGACCTTAACTCGGTCATGGTGATTTTTTCTAAGGGCAAGAAGCGGAGACATGAAAAAATGGATTACGTTTTGTTTTTTTCTTTACTCTTTATGCACTTTCAATGTACGGTTTTTCAACAGAAAAAGATTTTCTGGTAATTCCGGTGACAGCAGGAGCACATCGAATACAAACATTTGCGAAATGTTGATTTTATTCATTAATGAATAGTTACATCACCGCTTGCTTTAATGGTAGATCGGTTTGTCCTGAGTTATTATAACTTTTCATTCTGATTCTCTGACAACATTCTGATTCTTCAACTGATTCTCATCATCCTTCAGTGCAGCCAGCCAAATTCGGAGAGTGTTCGTGTTTCTTCTTTACAGATCGTTTCAACATGTCCCAAATTTTCTAAATCACAACAAGATTCTGCAAATTTCCGGGCCAAGTGAGGCGTGTAACGTCACTCTGGGGCACTTCAAAGCAACCCTGTACAATTCTAGTGTAACTGTTATCTTGAAACTGTGAATCCACGATTTTTCCTTCATAAAATGGATGAATGACAACAAGACTCATTATCCAGCAATGTTACATGTTCTACCCCTTTCATACGATTGGATACATCGACTATAAGCACAAGAAACATCTCTCCTCTCTATAACGTAATATATCCACCTCTTTTCTGCACAATCACTTCTTCGTGATTCTTGAGAGACCAACATTGAAATATAAGCATCGCACGGATTCATTAGACTATACAATGTGCCTCGATTGTTCTACGATCAAATGACGATGCTATTTGGACCATGTTAGACAATTTTTCTTTTGAATTATTTTAACCAGAGACTTACCGGGTTGTACGACTGAAACTTCGTAACCCATGGCAATTTGCGTCAATGCCCTTGTTTTGATACCATCAGTGGTGGGAATGGTATTTCAGAACAAAGAAAATTTTCGAGGGACATCTAAATAATTGACCGAATAATCATCTTTGTGATGCTAACTAAGGTTAGTCTCCTAGAAAATGTTTTCACACATTCTACTCATTCACATGGCCCACACACGACTTTCCCTGAAAATTTAACGAGAGGCACTATATATCCCAGTGATACCTATTTTTGGTCCATAAGCATATAATCACTGCACGAAATGCTGCCCGTCGGTTGCTGTGGTAACTATTGGCCACTAGAGCAATATAAGCGCATTCTGTGGAATGATTAATCACACAGCATGTTGTGGCGATACGACAGAAGTGACGAATGTCTAACGCACGTTATTTACAGGACTGTGTCGTCCTTACTGTGAAACTCGGATGTCGTGAAATCATAATATGGTCCTGTGTTTTGTAGCGTGGTCTTGTTCAATTGATCTTGATGCCTGGATTCATAAATACCAGTGTTTTGAAACACGTTTGGACAATTCAGCAGTATACACAATTTGGCATGAATTAAAAACGCACCAATTTACACATTCCAATTGCATAAAATTCATCTGTGGATAAAAAACGTCCATAACAGTGGTTTGAGGAGCTAGAAGTATATAATTTCAACTAGTCGTCCAAAGCTTTGACCACAACCCCACTGAACACCTTTAAAAGAAGTTGGTGCGTATTTTGAGAGTTAAGCCAAACATCCCAGAAAGCACCACTCATCTGTTATTCCTGTTGAAGTAAAAGGGAAACAAAATTCGTGCAGAACGCACTGTGGAAGGTGAAATGGCAGTGAAAGGTGGACCTACCTCATACTGACATCATACCATATCCAGGTGGTACCAAATGCTTATCGTGGGTATCAGGTCATTAATGGCCATATAATGCACATATAATTAAATAGCATGTAAGGTATTCAGTCGTTAAAATGGCCAGCATTTGTTCTTGATGAATATTTTCTCTTCAAGGAATAAATAGCTTTAAACGAAAACGAAAAACGCGAAATTCATACTCTTTGTTAAAACTATGTGTTTGATGACTGCGGGATTTGAGGATGTGATGCATTTGGTTAGCTCACCTAAAGGCAAACCGCCTTTAAATTAATCAGTTTCTCTCAGAGCGGTGAAAATCAAATTTTCCGACATAATAAAGGAAGCAATTGATTTCCTCAAGACACATGTGCCGTTTTGCATAATCTAAATATATTTACAGTACTCTTT
>JJRW01S0007621.1:78979-89226 GCA_001188405.1 Loxosceles reclusa | reverse complement strand
TAAACTAACCGTTTCCTGAAACTTCGTAAAGAAAGATATCTTTTAGCCCTCAATATATGAATAAAGGAACACAAGTGTTGTTTCAGATGGAGTTTGTGCATTTCGAGTTTGATACGGAAATTGCACATGAATTGACCGTGCCGGAATTACAGATATACACAGTATATATAATCATGTGAAAACTTTGTAGATAATGTAGGAACATAGTCTATAGACACCACGAAATGTTTCAAATTTCACGCAGGAGAATAGTTATGAAAATCTTCTCATTGAAAAGAAAGAAAGAGAAATGAGCAGGTATGTTACAGAGAACAGAGAATATGCAAATAAAAGACCGAAAGAAACGATAATGATGATACGCTCTTCATTCCGGTGGTGAGAGGTTACCGCTGAGACAAACGTTGCGGTCGTTCGCAGGAAGGTTTCAATATTCCTGATGAACAGATTTTGTGTGGACGCAGTGGTTTTGGGTCATCAGTAGACAGGAAACCAGTTCATCCTACTCTAATATCTCAAAATATTTGATACAGATTTTATCCTACGACAGCGGAAACAAGTTTGCGCACGTGAAAGACTTGTCATGGTGACGAACTCAATCGTACGAAATGCACAGCAGCTTCGGAAGAGACAACGTCGGAGGACGAGACAAGTTTACACGTACAGGACAGCACAGCAAGACAACAAGAAGAAAATTCACAATGAATGTCGAATCAGCCATTGGAACATTCTGGGGAGTTGTAGGTTGTACAGCATTGATATTTGAGCAGCGTGTCTATCGAAAACGTCCGTACTTTTAAGCTTTTTCTTCGGAATGACTCCTTTACATTACTACTGGTTGGACAAATGAGGAGCACAAATGATTTGGTGAAGATGTCCCTTTAACTACGACCATAATTTCGTTTAAATAGTGATTTTAACCCACCTTTTATTTGACAGGTATCCCGAATTACGAAGAACCAATCAATTATCCGCAAAGCGTCCAGTTTTCATTGCGGTTGTGCGCTTGTTGTTGATCTGGCATTTTTGTAAGCATTTGAGTAAATCACCATATCTTTCCAAGAGGTTCCATGACCGACCTGGTGCAAGTAAGTGTTGTTCTTCAATTTCATTTTATGCTGAACAGAACTGTGGTAGAATTAGATTCCCCTAATGTGTGTGGACGGCAACACTACACCACACCAAATTTATGTTGTGATATATTATTTGCATGTGAAGATGTCGTTTGAGCGGAGTGACTAGTAAGTTCACTAAATATGTTCCTTCGAACTCCAGCATGTAGCAACTCAGAATAGAAAACATTATGTTTGGCCACTAAAGACATACACTGATGAAAAAAAACGTAAGAAAGTATGCTATTTTTAACGATTACCGTTAGAAATTGAACCGCATCAGCCTGTTTAAAGTTGCAGGTATTATGATGCAATCTGTGTTGTAAAACTTATGCAAATTTTTTACTTATGCAGTTATCGGTCATCGAACAGCACAGATAAAAGAATGAGAGCAATTGTCGCAGGCAGTCAGATTTCGTTGGATGTAAAATTCGGAGGGAAAGGAATGAAGTTACATGTCTTCCAAGCATAAAGTACACGATTTCACTCGTGGAAGAATAATCGGAAAGCTGGAAGAACGTTGGCAAATCACATATGTTTCTCATGAATTTAACATCGGTCACATATGGTTTCCAGGCTGAGGGAGCGTTTGAAATTAGCGGAATGTGCAGCAGGCGCAAGGGGAAGAGGAGGTAGTCCTTAAAATTGCGACGCCCCGAAAAGATCAGTACATTGTTCTTTCACCGAAAAGAAACCGTCGCAGCACAGCTGGTGACCTGGCACGTCAGTTACATACAACGACAGGGACTCAGATAATCCGAAAGCTGTTGCAAGACGTTTGCGAAGGAATGGACTTCACGGCTGAATATATAATTTGTGTGCGTCTCACTCTCGAGAGGTCACAGTAGAGCACGTTTGCAATGGTATCGTCTGCATCATAATTAGACTGATGGCAACATGCTCTTCTCAAATGAGTGTAGATTCACTTTATTCTCTTATTTCGGATGGCAACTGTATGACGCGAAGTTGGCAGTGCTTATCGTTCCGAAAATATTCAGAAAAGGCGTCGATAAGCAACTTGCAATATTGTGGCATGAGCAGGCATCATGGTCATTGACCGATGGACCATGACCTGCCAGTCCTACAGCGATGACGGTCAGCTCCCACATGTGCCAGTTTCCCCAGGTGCTGTCGATGGAAAGTTTCGTTTTATGGATGATAATGCGCCTTGTCATCGCACACTGGCTGTAGAGGAATGTCTTAACAGCGAGGATATTCATAGATAGTCTAGCCAGCACGTTCGCCGGATCAGAATCTGATTCAGAATATATATATGGGATACTTTGGAAAGAAGTATTGCTTGTCGACTATATCCACTGACAAACAAGGAGACCCTGATCCGTGCAGTAAAAGAGGAGTTGGTAAATTGACTTAACAGCTCCTGGATTATGTTGTTCTGTGTCGTGTACAAAGCTACGTCGTGCACAAGGTTGTATCGCTCTTCACAGCGGCAGTTTTCCTTACTGACGCTCAGGCTTCGTTGTAATCCGTATTCTGCATTCTTTGTACGACCATATCATCCATCAATATGCACTTTTTACAAAAGTACCTTTTTTGACACACTGTGTACTTCCTTTCAACAATATTATTATTTTAAAGTACGTTGAACATATGTCAATTATCTTCCTTTCTGTCTACAAGCAAAAGTACTTTTTATATACATTGCCAATGTCTGTTTGCAAGAACCGGGCTAAAAGAGCATCAGAGCGAGCAGACTCGGCCAGAACGGTCACCTGATCTTAATCCTGTTTAAAATGTATGGGATGCCTTGGGAATACATATTACTGGTCGACAGCATCCACCGACAAGTAGAGACCCTCATTCGTACAGTGAAAGAGTAGAAGAGGACAGGGAATGGGAGAACTTGCTTCAATAGTCCTAGATCATGTTGTTCTCAGTATGCTACGTAGTGCAAAAAGTTGCATCACGGTTCACGGTGGCCATATCTCTTACTGACATGACGCTCAGGATTGTTTGTAGTCGGATATGAGCACAAAAAATTTGCCTTGAGACTGGAGATTCATTTCTTGCCTCGGTTACTTCACAGCGATCTTGATTACTAGGCCTAAAACTAAAACCAAGCTTCGCGGTCTGACCGATCTGCTTTTCGGCGTCATTCATTGATGATTGGTTACATACGGCTAGTAATTCTGATATCTATTTATCTATTAATCAACAGCAAATCCAAAAGTAGTGATATTAAAAAAAAATCCAGATGTTGAGCTTTGTTCCAGTTTGAGCTCTGGTGTTCAAGATGGCCATGATTCCATCAAGGTCGAAGACAGCCGTAGAGCATTCTTGGTTAAGGATGTGGCAGATTCCTTCCCAGAGAAAGTAAGTATTATCTCTCAGCAATGTTCCGTGTTGAGCGTTGTCTCGTCTTACCAGTGGGCAGGCATGATAAGATACCCTGCAGCGCACAGACACTAATTAAACTTTTACCCTTCGTGGTAGAAATTCAATGGGCGTCCGGATAGTGTCTTGAGGTACCAATAATCAATTATATGCTTTCCGCCTACCTCCACTGTCCATTATTCGTTCGAGGATGCGGTAAAACAGTCAAACAACGGTCAATATCATCCTACAGATACTCAATCGAAGAGATCTGGAGAACGCGATGGGAAAGAAAGCATCTGGATACTTTGCAAGGCTTACCTGTGATTTTCCTTGCGCGTTGTCTTGCAGGAAACCAGAATATTCGTAAACTCTGAAGGTAGGGTAGTGCAACCGGCAGCAGTACCTTATCTACGAATAGACATGCCATAATTTCCCTCTAATGCGAAATAGATATACCCGGCTGTTGACGGTGATGACACCCCAAACGCGGATACTATGTTCTTAAGCTGTATGGTGTTTCATAATCGCATCTGGATTGCATCTGTCTCCATGTTACCCTATTCCAAGTGGGCGTGTCGTGATGTATTTTAACTGCGATGCGCCGTAAAAAAGCAATTATCAGTACGTAGGCCTGCAAAGTAGCCTCTTGTGAATTCTTTTGCTTGCCCAAAATCTCCTAGACTGCATCTCTCAAGGGCATCTCTTCAACTACACGTTACTTCTCAAAGAAAAACGGCTCAAAAAACGAGTTTCTGTAGGCGAGAGGAAAGAACAAATATTTGCTCATCTGATACTTTCCTCTCTTTTATCCCAGTAACCACACATAAATGGGCGGAAATTTGTTTATGAATTACGATGAGCCAAACAGAACATTAGAAAAAGCACAGGTGTATTTCAGCTTCGACAGCGTAATTTGCAGCGTTCGAAAACAAAGAACGTACATTAGCAGACGCTTAACATGTGTCCGAGCGCTACAATCTCGGTACCCAAATTCCCTACTCCCTCTCGTACGCTTTTGTTTAGAAAGAATGCATTGACATGGTAGCGTTGTCATGAGTGCCACGCAATGCACATTTGCTAAAGAACAATGTTCCCATAGCAGCGTCTGCCTGACCGCCACACACTCCGTCCTGTATTTGGATTGATGGATAGGGCATATACATATATGAAAAAAGTTCAAAGGAGAGCTACTAAGTTTATCGAAGTGTTATGGCATCTTGCGTATGTTGACAGGTTAAAGGAACTCAAACACTTTAGCTTTCAGAAAAGGAGAGCAAGTGGTGATTTAATTCAGACTTATAAAATTTTAAATGGATTTGATGTCGTTGGTAAGGACTTCTGTAGAAAAGGATGCAGTGGGTTCACAACAGGAAATGGGATGAAGCTGATTAGAGAAAAGGCTAGGTTACAACAAAGGCACGAGTTTTTATCCAACAGAGTCTAGCGAAGGAAGTGGTTCAGGTGAAGACGGTTGGAAGTTTCAAGGAAAATGTAGATGAGCAACTCAACATTTTAGTCTAACGACAATGTGGTTTTCTCCCTGTTTGCTCTGATTAGCTTTTGATTTAAATCTTCATTAGCTGAGAATTACTGTTGATGTCTAATTGTTTTTGAGCATTGTAAATCGTTTGAGGTTTTGTCCCGTACTTAAGCCTTTTCCTTTCCCTTCTGTTTTTTTTTTTTTTAATAAAGTTTTGCTTGTATTGGCGATGAAACCAATTTTCATTATTAAAGTGACTGCGTGTATTCCATTTGTATGTTTAAATAAGGGAGAGAAAAAGGCCGGAAAATTGTAAAAAAAATCTTTACTTCATGTCGACTCGGGGAATCGAACCCGGAACATTCACCTCCGGAGGAGCCGCTTTAACCGGTTAAGCTACGCCGACAGAGGATTTCTGTGGTTATTTTGAACTCTTGTGGGTGGACATTACAAAGTCCACACTCATGTTTGGGAATGTGCTGTTTTGAAGCAACGCCTTGAAACAGTTGTGGCATACGGTTTCATACTGGGTTAGTTTCCTGTAGTTGAAAGGAAATTTGGTTCGAGTCGGACGATAAAGATATTCAGCTTTTTCTCACGCACTTGAATTTTAAACACTTTGTTATCTCAGAAAGCTACTTCAAACTGGCCATCGTAAGGTGTTTGAAGTGGCTTGCGAATAGAGTCGCAAGCCACTTAGGAATGAACACATGAGGACAAGACTGTAAAACTTCGTGTATGAATGCTGTTTGATTTCTTTTGTGTGTAATCGGCACCGGTTTTAGCTTTCACATCGTAGTTCGCAATCGGTTTACGAACTCTTTAGGATCTGCATCGGGTTCAGAAGCTTGGAAAAATTCGCCAGGTAGTCGAATAGGGCTGACGAAAATAATCTCTGCTTTTTGTCGTGGATTTCGCAGACTCTCTAATCATTAAGTGGAAACGGAGTAAAGCGAGAAGGAGATTCTTGGTCCCTCTTTTGTGATGCGTGGCACCACTTGATTGCCGTTTTCAAATGTCGGTGAAACTATTCAATCTGCCCGTTGCTCAGAGGATGGTAAGTTGTGGTTCGTATTCTCTGAATACCGACAAGATTTGTCAGCGATTTGAAAATCGACGCTTCAAATCGGCGTCCTTGATCAATTGCGATTTTTGACAGAACAACAAATTTTGCGATCCACTCGGAGAGAAAAGCATGAGCGACTGATGTAGGGATGGAGTCTTCTATTGGTATCGCTTCCGGCCACTTTGTGAACCGATGAATGTGCGTTAGGCAGTACTTGAAACCTTGAGAAGAATGAAGTGGACCTACGATATCTAAGTCAATGTGTGCGAATCTTAGTGTTGGTTGTTGAAAATGACGCAATGGTGTTGACGTATGGCGATGAATTTTGGCTTTTTGAGAAGCCCGGCATTGTCTTGCCCACATCCAGTATTCTTTATTTGCCGACAGCCACAGAAATCGCTGGGCAAGAATTTTTGTAATGGATCATATATGCTGGGATGTGACAAGTTGCGCATACAGCCAAACACTGGCTTTCGGAATTTAGGCGGGATGTATGGTCTACTCCTGCGGTTGAAACATCGCAAAATACTTTAATGTGTGTTAGGCAACACTATTTTAGTGATAGTGAGTGACTTTTGAGGGCCTCTAATTCGGCATCGTTATTTTGTGCATATCCAATCTCGGAGTAATTTATAGCTGAAGGCATTCGAATCGTTTGTGTCCTGGAAACAAATCCGCAGGGACATTGTTATAACCTTCTATGTGACGAATGTCAGTTGTAAATTGAGAGATGAAAGTGAGCTGTCTAAACTGTCTGCGCATTAGGTTTTGAGATTTACGTTTGATTGCGAAAATATGCGGTTTATGATTAGTGAATATTGTGAAATGCCGTGCTTCGAGCATGTATCTAAATGTTTTCACAGATGAAAATTGTTAATAGATCTCTGTCGCAAAACCTTATTTAGTTTAGTAGCCGAAAACTTTTTACTGAGAAAAATTTCAGTGGCTGAAGGTGATTGCCATTGATTTCGTACAAAGTTCCACCGATTCCGTATGCAAAAACATCTATTTGCCGAACCATATGGTCATCAGGAGCAGGATGAGCTATGAGCGTTGGCTTTTAGCGAGGTCTGTTTTGCACTGATTAAATGTACGTATAGCCTGTGTTGTCCAATTTATTTTACGTTTACCGTTTTTCTTTGCTCCCTTCAAAACCTCTGTTAACGGTGCTTGAGTGTCTGCGACATGCGGAAGGAAACGCTTGTAGAAATTCATGAGTCTTAAGAACCGCTGAAGATCTTTAATCGTTTCTGGATGTTTGCACTTTAAAATGAAATTGTCTTTGTTGAAATATGTTCTAGTAGAATATTCCTTTCTTCATGTTATGGTAAATATGTACGATATTTAACATGGTATTTGAATATCACTCATATTGAACGTTTTTTTTACAGAAGCATGCATTAATAAATGGTGTGGCTAGTAGAGGTAAATCTGAATATGCATGTGCTATGTTTGGAAGTATCACTAATGCTCATACTAGTTACTTATACGTACTTACAGCTTATTTTCTAACGGTAAGAATAGGCAGCCATAGTCGATTCAGGATTTTATGATCATATAATATGATGACGGGAAGGACAAAATGCAAAAAATGGAATGAAGAAACTGGAGAAACATTTTCACATTGAAATTCACAAAATATGATCTATATTCACGTTAGTTGATTATCAAAATATACATACACTGCTGTTCGGTATCAGTGCATCGCCTCTGAAGTTTAATGAAATTGAAGCAAAGAAAAGAAAAACAATTGTAGTATTGTAAGAATCCGCTATGATTGCATCAGGGAGACAAGTTAAACGGGCATGCACGATGACGTAGGATAGCGCAATGCCGAGAACTACAGCCTCATCCGTTTTCATAACGCAGCCTGCAACACACAAGTTGGAGATATTCGCTCTCTGTTGTCATAGCCTAACTCTCATTTGACGCCACGGACAATACGTGCTGTTGTTGCGTTACATGATGAAGGATTTTGTAGTTATATCGTACGAAAGTGTTACTTACAGAGTCGACAGTTAGCACATATGCTCTCTCTCAACTCAGGATTACCGGATTAGTATACTAGAAAGAAATAGAAGCATGAGAAAACATTTATCTTCGCCAAGACAGTGCAAGACAGTGTGCTGAAACGTTTGTGCCTAAAAATCCATTAAATGGCTTAACCTTTTGGGGACGAGGAGAAATCAGCTACCACTACTTAAAAGGCCGGAACCCTAAGGGCGTTTTTCTTACCCCCTTGAACGTGCGCCGTTGCAAGCAGTAGGAGGTTCTCTCCTTTTCTTTTGCTGAAGAGTTGATTATTATCTTTTGCGGGGCTACGGAGACTGACGGGGAAAACGGGTCTCTTATTGTAATACGAAGGTCAGGAAACCTGTTTGGTCATTAGTGGCTCGGGGGACGGAACAATAGTAAAAAAGACCCCTGGGGTGAAGTGACCGCTTGATGGGGGGACAGAAATGGGTGGTTGATATTTCAACCAGTCGCCCGCCTTTTAAGCCAATTTTCCTTGGTCGATATATCAACCAGCCGTCTTTTAAAGGTTAATAGAGATTGAAAAAGTATCAAGGAATGGTGACTAATGCAGTAACAGTAAGAAGACGTCTATTGGTGAGCGGGTTTCAAGCCTATCTCAAGAATATAAATCTCTTCTGACACCCGAGGCCCTAAAGGGACGTTTAGATTGGTGTAAAGAATATTCCAAATGGACACCTAGGGAGTGGAAGTTGGTTATTTTTTTCCGACGAAAAAAAAAACCTCCAACTTTTACAGCAGTGTCAAAAAACAGGCTGTTTGTCGTCGAAAATGAGAGAAGTATAATTAGGACTCTGTGATCTCTACTATTAAGTTTCCGGGATGTGAAATAGTATGAGCATGCACATCCCATAGGGGAATTAGTTGCGCACAATTTATACAATGAACTTTAAACGACAAAAGTTGTATAGGCGTACTGTAAGCCAAACTGTTGGCAACCATCAGAGACCACTTTCGCCAGACAAGCAGCTGCGCTTCCAGGACGAATAGGCCACATGTCATCGAGCCAGAAAGCTAAATAGTCAAATCTGTATGAGAAGTTGCATGAGAAGAAGTGCATGTGTGTACATCTGATATGCATGTGTGCACGAGAAGATGAAAAGTTCTTTTCATCTCTATTTACTGCACAATATAGGTAATGGATACAGATTGATTTTCTATTATTCAAAGATTATAAAAAGAAATACCCGTTCTCCCTGATAATTGGGCACCTTGGAGGCTTTCGATATCCATTTCTGTAAAACATTTCTTCTAAACTAACTTTCCTCAACCCACCCTTCCTCTTGCTTGGTGATTAGTTCATCCACTTTTATTACTAATAATCTTCCTCCTCACTATATTGTGCGACCGAAGCCACCGCCCATTCCACCTATTACCCTTCGGGACACAAAAGAAAGCCGTTAGACCGGAACCGAATCAACACCGAATCTCGTAGCATTATCAGACGTGGATTAGAAAAGGCCGGTTATCCGTAACTGCAGAAGATAGTCATCAAGAAATATCATCTATATTGTGCAGTAAATAACGCTGAAAAAACTTTTCTTCATCTCGTCTACATCTACACCTGCACAAAAGCATGTCGGACTTTTGCTTAAATATTGGCAAATCAGTAATTTCGTTAATAATATTTCTGCTTGAAGACAAGAGCGTCTGAGTCACTTTGTCACATATCAATTCATCACACACTTGTCTCAGTGTGATGAATTGATATGTATACAAGTTGCATGGCATTATGTTGAGTCATCTGTATGAGATAAAAGGGAATTACTTGATGAACTTGAGGGAGTCGTATATCGTATGTGACACCATGAAATCGGTGTTGCGTATGTTCAGAAAGGGATCCTGTCCATTACCCACTGTCCCGTTGCTGTTATAAGGGAGAGAGATGAGCAAATTAAATATCATTTATGTCTGGTAATATTGTGTGTGACTATTCTCTATTTTCTACTAAAATTTACACAGTATAATGTGTTTCTTGTTTGACCAGGCTAAGTCAACGCTGCGAGCAAGAGACTCGGACATTATATAAAAATTATCAGTCTGACCTCCCTCGGAGCCAGTAAATAAGGCGTCTGCTGCTCTTCGAGATTTCATACACCAATTACGTTTAGTAGACATAATTAAAGTAAACAATAATACTAAAGTTAATAATGTACCTTTCAAAATGTTCCCGTAAATTTACAACCCAACAAAATATGTATACACTTTCCAAAATATGCTT
>JJRW01S0007620.1:67636-78972 GCA_001188405.1 Loxosceles reclusa | reverse complement strand
TCTCTTCTAATTTGTATGTGTTTTAATTAAAGGTATATGTTAGTTTGCTAACCCAAGAGCACTGCTTCTGTCACTTCGATCATGCATATCTCCAGTTGTGTAAAGTTTATCAATTCAGCTCAACCAGAGCTACCTCACTGTTTTAAGTTTATAGCAGTTGAAGAAATTTATGCTTACGGCGAGGTCTTTCATCAATAAACTTTCAGTGCCAACATAACGGCGCACAAGTTTTAACGACATCGAACACCCTGCGCCGTAGCAGTCTCACTTGCGACAGTTCACCGTAGCTCCCGTTTGCAATGGCGTCGTTTGTACCACCACTGGACCGAGGACGACTGGGCCGGTGTCCCCTTCAATGATGACAGTCAGTTCAATCTTCTCTCTGATAGCAGAGGGACACTGATATGGCGTGAAGATGGTAGTGCTTGTCTCTCAGAAAATATTCAGGAAAGAGACATATGGTAATTGTAGCATTCGTGGTTTGGGCAGGCATCATGGTTAATGGCTGTACACCACTACGTGTACCTGAAAGAGGGACTACGACCGCTGAATGATTGAGCGATACAGTATTAATGTCTGCTGTCTCATGTTCGTTTCTTTTCGTGCTGCTGTCAGTGAGAACTTCCTGTTCATGGATGATAACGCGCCCTGTCACCGCAGTAGAGGACTGTGTAATGTCCACCCACAGAAGACTTCAAAATAAGCTGCGAAATACAAGAGTCGGCGTAGCTTAATAGGTCAAAGCGGCCACTCTGGAGCTCTGGGGATGGCAGATCCGTAGGTTCGAGTCCCGGCGTCAATATGAAGTAAAGATTTTCTTTACAACTGTCCTGGCAGAAAATATGAGGAAACGAAGAGTAGCGATCAAGTTAACCCAGGACGTAAGGACTAACTCGAAATTGGAGAAAACATAAGTTCAGGATGATAACGATGATGATTGCGATAGAATAATAATTGCTACTATTTTACTAAGGAATGCACCTTTACAGCTTCCTGATCAGTTTCTATTTGTGTTCTTTCCCTGTTTACAGCCTGTGTTTAGATATAACGAACAAAAAATTATACTTTCACACACACATTCATACTTCTTTCGACATTCGTGTCGGTGAATGAGATCCAAAAGTTTCTTTCATCTCTGCAGCTTGCTTTGCGGCGGTATTTTCTGCTTCAAGACGAAACTTTGCAAATTTAATCTATTTGTGAACAGGAGAAAGGGAGCATCTTCGGAATAGATGAGTACCCCGAATGGAATCCCTCTAAACACATACACGCTGAAAGTGTTCATCTTCGATATTGGATGGGAGAACCGAGATCTTTCTGTTTAGTGAAGATAGGATAAAACGTATATGCAAACAAGGCCGGGAAAAGATTTCCTCAGGAACTCACTGAGAACCTTTCCTAACTAATTCAACGAAGTGATGCTTTTATTTATGCCACTGTAACTGTATTTCCTTTAAAGGATATCCGGAACTGTAACTTTTTATTCATGGATTGTATCTCTTGTGCCTGTAAGACCGTTATAATGAAAGTGAAAGATCTTAGTACAATGGTTAGTTTGTAATGATTTTACTAACCTCCTCTCTGTTTAATGAATTGACAAAAGCCTAATGTGTCATCCGCCTCCACGGTAGAAAAATCAACGTTAAGCAGCGAAAACCAGCCACGTCAGAATGACTAGCCGAAAGCGAAGTATAAAAGTTGTTCTTACGTCTTACAAACTCTCTTGATGGGAATACGTAATGGGTGAAGTGTCTTAATGAAAAATTATGTGAAGCATTGATGTGTGTCGAAGTGTAAGACCCCAAGTGTCTAAGATTCCTGGCACACTAAATTGTGATTGTGTCCCACTACGTTAGAAAAAAGCGTAAGAGGTTCTAAGTGATTCTCGTGACTGAAGTCTTTCTACTACTCGTGCTTGAAATTTATCAGATAAGTAATTTAACTTATAAATTATTAAGCCAATTAAGGCCTGACTTTGACTATGAAAATTAACGTTTCAAAAGAAACGTAAAAGATAAATGTGGTTGGGAAAGATTTAATTTTTCAACATTTCGCATACCTTAAAATTGTTTTGAGAAAACTTTGACTAAAGTACTAAACATTATCAAACGAATATGTGTTGGTGTAAGATACCTTGAACCGTATAATTAGCAAGTTATAAATTTCGTTTATGCGCCAAGTTTGAGCACCTCTGACTGAGAGCAAGTTGCTATTTTAATTTGCATTTTATTAAGACCTGAATAAATCATTGTTTTAAATTTATTTTCTGGTTCATTGCATCATAGCTAAGTTGCTACTGTTAAGTTTTAGTTAAGTATTTGGAGATTCTTGCAAAACTTGAATTTTCGTTTACTAGAGTTTGGGATTAGCATTCCCGAAATGAGCGTAAAGCGTTCCTGTTAAGTTAAAAGCTTGCGCAGCTAGGAATAAAATGTTTTATGAAGCACTTAGTGCTCAGTTTCCAACTTCAAATGCAGAGTCAGCCCCGACTCATTCTCAGCTGGCCGTAGCAATCCGGCACTCTGTTGCAAGTTTGGTCAGTTAGCTGTTAAGTTTAGTAGTGCAATGCACAAGTGGCAAAAGTATTGGCAGAATGCCAAATAACAGCATGATGGCAAGAGTAAATTGTGATAAATTTCACGCACCCAACATTCAAATTTTGCTCTTCAGCAATCTATTCAATATACGCTGCTCAACAACATCAAGGAAGCAGTTAGTTTAGCAAAATCAGACAACTACTGGACACTATGCAGCACAATATGAGCAATATGAGATATATGAAAGCAAGTGACAGGAAAATAAAGAATTGAACAGGAGAGAAAGGGAATGTTTTAATGTAACAAAGATAATTTTTACAGGAAGCACACTGTGAAGAATATTTTGACTTTTGCCGACGCCGGGATTCGAACTTACGGATGTGTCATTTCCGGAGAGATCGCATTCCCATTGAAGTTACGTCGACGCGTATCTGAACAACGTATTATCGAAGCCCTTTTGTGGGGAAAACCTTACACCCTTCTCCACGTTTAGAGAGAGAGGTCAGGGTACCTGCTGATATCGAATGATGGACCTCACAGTTGTGTCCTTGGCCACTAGTGCGAGTCCTTGTTCGGGAGCCATTGTGAAGAATATGTTTGCCTTTTGTCGACGTTGGGATTCGAACCTCCTGATATGTCATCTCATGAGACCCTTTTCCATTTGAACTACGTTGTCAGATATCTGGGCAGCTTGTTATCGAAGTCTTTTTGTGGGGAGACCCTTTACAACACCTAGTACGATAAAAAAATCTTTTCTATCAATATATGTGAGAGGCGAAAACATAAGCATGAAGGAACTTTGTTATCTGTCTGATAAAGTATGTTTTCACCTCGAAAGCGCAGGACGCCTCACACCTGTTCGGTAACCAAACCTGTGCCAGAACCTCCTCGACCACCTGTTCCACTCCAGGTGGTCGGAGAGGTTTTGGAGAGATTCGTTCCCACTCCTGGAGAAGGAAATTTTCCGACTCACGGCGTGTCAACGGAGGTTGTGGTGTACCAGAAATGCGTCTGCCTAATGTTTCCTAAGCATGACTTATTAGATTCAAACCCGGGGTGAATGCCAGCCAACCCATAGGCTGAACCGTTTCCTCTTCAAACATTTGGTTCATAAAGCGTACTCCATGAAGTTGGGCGTTGTCATCAATAAAGATTTCTGAATCGCCGATGGCAGCAATGTAAAGCACGATAAAGGTCTCCAAATCTCGTCTCAGTACCTTTGAGCTGTCGGGACCCATTGTGAATGATGTACACGTCAGTATACCACCTAAGCCCAGTATTCCCACCCACATAAGCAAACCACTTCCACCGAAATACAACTTTCATGGACATTGGCTGAAATGTATTCGGCGTCACGTTCTCTCCAAATAAGTAATCGTCGATTATTCTGCTCAAGGCTGAGTCTGGACTCGTCGAAGAAGCGATCTTGGCTCCATTCGCAAAGTCCGCAAGCCCAGTGTTCCCCAGCCTTATTTCTTCCAGATATACGATGTCGGGAGGTCAGTGGCACAGAAACAAACTGGCCTAGGGGCATACAATCCACATAAGTGCAGGTGACGGGACGTTCCACGTTGTACCATTCCCGGCGAAGGCTGAAATTATTTAGCACTTTCGGAGCGCTCGCGGCAACAGAATTTGGAAAGAAAATTTCTGTTCCTAAAAATGCTGTTTTATTTTATTTTATTTGTTTTAATTCTTATAGTGAAATACTTTTGATATGGGTTTCTCCATGTTTTCCGTTTGCTTCTATAGTTAACTCAAGGCCTTATACCATTAAGCTCTAAAGTGCCAAACGAACAAACAACCAATCCATACATAATGTGCAAAAGGTGTATTTCCATCATCACAATCAACGATGAAAATGCGAATTTATGCCTGCAGTTCGTATTCACAACACATGTTTCATACTCAAATAAGAGACCACGTGCAAAGACATACAAGTTTGCAGCTGAATTGCGAGCATTTCAAATATTTACCTGGTTATTTTTGCGCCTCATTTGAAATATCATTTTCCGATTATTACAATAGAACAAACATTTGAAGCATAATGAGGAATAAATAGCGAAAAAGGAAGGGAAGTATTCCAAGAAACAAAGCACGAAATTTTTAAAAAAACCTCCTCATTTATTATCTCGAACGGTTTTCTTTTGTCTGCTTCCGAGAAATGGTTGCAAATAATGCTTCTGCACATGCGTAATTATCTCAGGCCAGTTGCAGAAAGAGCTCTCATTACTTACAAACGACGTAATGTAAAGAAGTTCTAGTTCTCTTATTCACATTAATGGATTAGTTGTTGCTGTTCATTTTATCTCCATTATAGTTTAACTACCAAGTGGGCAAAAAGTCCGTAGACATTTTAAAAATTTATAAAAACCGGAATAATGACCGAGATAAAAAACGGTTTGCGGAGTTAGCATCGGTAGGTCGCGGGTTCTTTTTTTAAGACAGAGGAAAAGAAAAACGGTTATGAGAACCTGCGCTCCTAATAAATCCGCAATCAGTTTACAGTTGTAAACCGTGTGCGTTAGCAAGGATGCTGAGTGCACCGGATAAAGCTTTGTTAGTGAAGTTGTTTTACGTGATGAAACAATCAGCGACCATTGTCTTGCTAAACTCCGAGTTCAGAAGAATTTGAGGAGTGGAAAAGGGTCTTTAACATATACAGGCCTCAAAAAGCTTGTTCAGCGGTTTGAAAAGCCTGGAATCGTGCAAGAACCGGACGGCCATGTTTAAGGGAGGCATGTTCGCCACTTGTTGCCGCCGAAATGGACGCATTATCGTCCGCAGCAGGTGCAGGGACCAGCAGTGCTCGTAAAGCTGCCAGACGCTTGGGCTTACCACCATCCTCGGTACGCAATATTTTTTGTGGAATCCTTGCTCTGTACCTATAGAGATTTCAGTCCGCCCATGAACTTTTACCAAACGGACACCACACAGAGGAAAGCATTTGCGAAATGGGCTGTCTCCAAAATCGAACAGTATCCCACCTTGGTCTTTAACATCCCGTGGACAGATGAAAATCATTTTACGCTTCACGGTGACGTTAACATCCTAACTGTCGTATCTGGGCGAGGTGCAATCCACGTGAGTACACGCAGAAACCATTGCATTCCCCAAATGGTGTAGGTTCACAGGTTCGTTCATCATAGGATTCTTCGAAACGCAGTGACATATAAATGGCTGAAAAACGACTACGGTGAATGCACAGTGTTATTTAACGCGTCTGAGCCAGAATGTCATGCCGTGTTTGCGTGAGAAAGACGCGCTTTCTACCGTCACGTTTATGCAGGATGGAGCAACTAGTCACACTACTACTCCGGTCAAGGCAATTCTGATAGAGGCGTTCGGAGAAGACAAAATCATTAGCAAGGACTGCAGGTTCCCATGACCTTCTCGGTCCCCGCATATGACACCGGCTGATTTCTGGTTGTGGAGATATTTGAAATCCCGCGCGTCTCAATTTTGATCCATCCAGCCTGTCGGAACTGAAAGATGCGATCCGCCGAGAGGTGTCAGCTATACACCAGAACCAGCTGCACTCTGCCTTTGCTGCATTTGTGATTCGCCTACAATGTGTTATTCCCATTTGTGGTGGTCATATGAAACACGTATCGCTGCAATAAACGATTTGGAGGCATTCTGTTCATTATTTACGAAAAATGTTTTTCACATGTGTACGTCAGCGTCGCCTATCAGCTGTTTTTTTTTTAGTGTTTTTTTTTCCCTGACTTAAAAAAATCCCCATGACCTAGAGATGCTAACACCCTAAACCGTTTCTATTTCGGTCATTTTTACGGTTTTTACAAATTTTTAAAATGTCTACGGACTTTTTACCCACCTGGTATATTTTTTTCAGCCTCACGATATGTTTTTGAGAAATAAGTTCTGATTTTTTTTTCAACCTCGATTTGTTCATTTGTGTGCCTTTACATATTTTTCAAGGTGATAATGTAATTCGAAAAAAAATCTCGGGAGGTGATTCTCCGCATGAAAAAGAACAAAAAAGCTATACACAACCCGAGTCAAGTTATTGTGACCAGTGGCTACTTTTTACGCCAGCCAATGAAATAAGGCACATGCTAGAAGCAGGTTTAGTGGGTATATAAGGCATGTTGTATTCACTTTACAAACACATCACATCTTGCTTTCATGGTTAAAACGAGCGATTTATCGGGCTTACAGAGAGGGATGGTTATCAGCTTACGGGCCAAGGGTCGCAGTATTTCAGAAACTGCGCAGATTGCGCAATGTTCGTGCGCTCCCGTGATTAACGTATATCGAGCACGTGAAAATGGCGCCATGACATATAAGCGAGGTGGCAACTGCGTAGTACCACGTGCCATAGCCAAAGGTGGAAGCGGGCTACGGCGATGCATTTGGGCCAATCGGCCAATCCACACGCTACATTGGGGCATTCTACTGCAATTTGATTTTCGATTCCATTGACGCAATTCGACTTGCCTTTGGAAATTTGATGGTTCGATTTCATTGACGGAATTCGAATTTCGAAGTAAAATCCCTTATTTCGATTTCGTTGACGATTGACATGTGGAAATTGCTAACCTTTTAATTTGTAATAACTGTATCGATCAGGCATAAAATCCGAAAAGGTATCGTCTGAAAGTGGGCTCCGTCTCTGTATTGGTGCGCTGCCAAATAGGAAGTCTCGTATTTTTATTTGATAGAACAATGACACGTGGATGGAGGTTTCATCACTGGTCTACGGCTACAAATTGGATGATAACGCACTAAAACTGATTCTACTATAGCGACTTCGACTTTTTCAAACTACAATATAAGAATGTCTCCAACAGAAGCAGTCACCTGTTTCTCGAATCTTGGGAGTCCTGCAAGGTAAAGGACAAAGCAACAAACAGTGCTAATGAGTAGCCAAGCTCGTGGCGCCATCTGATGCGAGCAAATCTCTCAAAAACATCCGTTCCACCTCTTCACGGACTCCCGCGCAATCCGAGAATTTCAAAACCGTCAGTCTTTCCCAAGTTTATGGTATACTCTGTCAAAAATACCTTCTTCCTCATTCGCTTGATAAATGCCATAGTTGATGGTCAAAACGTTAGGACTCTTGGTTGATACCGTTTCCGCGTTATCATTTAATTTGTAGCTTTAGACCAGACATCACCTACATCCATGGCTAATCCTGCCAATTATTCTTTTTTCTTTCTTCTCTGATCAAGAACAATGACATACGACACTTTTACAGTTCTGACCGTACATTTTGGAGATCGAGGTCACAATTGTCATTTTCAAAATGACAATTCAATATACATTGAATTTATAAGTAGCAAGATGCGTCTCAAGTTATTGAAAAGTGCAGTAGAAAAAGCTAGGGCGAGATACTCTAATAATGAGTGATGTAGCGTGTATTAAGGTCGCACAAGAAAGTAAGATTGTGAAAGATGGTAATTAAGTAATTAATATGAGTAACAAGTAGACAAACACATTAATTTACAGGGGGGATTACGGAAAGGACAAATGTTTAACAGGAAAAACAGCGAAATTTACAGCATAAGTTTAATATAGCATTTAATATACTGCTAGAGGTAGCTTTTAGAGAAAGGAGTTGTAGCAATGATGCCGAAGTTATCACAATCGGTGTTCAGAAGTATGAGAAAGAGAGAAGTCCCTTAAAAGCTTCGAGAGACAGTAGACGAGCTGGATGATCGACGTTATTCCAGAGCGATGGGCCGTGAGCAAGAACTACGTGGTTGAGTAAGCAGTAAATAGTCTTTGGATGACGCTCTAGTTCAGTGGTCCCCAAGCCGTAGAAGTCTGCGGACCACTCAGCCTGAAATTGAATCATGTACGGACCACCTCCACCGTACCCCTATCAGTTATAGCCCTTCCTCAGCATCTTCTCCATGTCATAAGCAAATTTAAAGGTAATTAAGTAAAACAGTCTTTTAGAACACATTATCGTTACTAAGAATTAGTGTAGAGTACAACATAAATTACAAAGTTTACTAAATAAAAATTACTTTTTTATAATGTACAGCCTACTGCATATTATAAAAAGTCTCAATTACCAATTTATCGCACTGCTCTTGAAGTTACTGCTACAGAAACTAAGTGACTAAGCAATTGAGTTGCCGGCTGCCATTTCTTCACTATATGACTACATAGTACACATTGACCACTGACAGCCAATGAGAACGTGAGTGCGCAGACAGGCACAGAGCAGACATAACCACAAAGTTTTCAAGTGATAGAGCCGAGATAGAGCCCTGTGCATTTCTGTTTAATGTTAGTGATAGTTCATTTGCTACATTTAAACGTAAGTTATGAAAAATATTATTATTTTGTATCAATATTCTAATAATTATTATTTTAAAAATATTTCAATTCCACAGCTAATAGTCATCGGCCCGCATATATTCACCCCGTCTCGTTCAACGCAGAGATCGCTTTCAAAATCCCCATTTATTGTTTTATATGTGCTGTCGGAACCCTCCCGCGGACCACTCCCGAGGCTCTCGCGGACCACTTGTGGTCCGTGGACCACCGGTTGCGAACCACTGCTCTAGTTTGATGTCTGTGGATAGAAGCTTAAAACTGTGTAAACTGTGCGGATGTGGGTTTGCCTCGCATAATTTGGTGCATGAGCAGAAATTTTCTGTATTGAAGGAATAGTGGGAGTTTCAAAATTTTCCATAAAGACAAAAATGTCATGTATGCTGTATGTTTAGTTGTCTTACCTTAACCTGATTATATACGGTTTTGATTGCAGAAGGCATATATCCTTACTTTGGCGTGTTCAATTCTTCTGCTCAACTAACAGATAATTGAGAGCAACACCAACATAAAAAATGGACGGCGACCAGCAACTTCATTACTTACAATATTTATAAGATAACAAACATTTACATGGGTTTGACATATCTTAAATTGGCATGCTGGGGCTAAACATAAGCTGTTCAGCACATAGAAACGTCTTTACACGAGCGATTCGGACAAAATCTTCCGCCAAGAGCGAGTTCTCATAGTCAAGTGTGTAAGTCACCATTTCCTTTTTTTTTTTTTTTTTTTTTTTTCCCTCTCCTCATCTCGGCTTCGGGGAAGGAGTCCTACGTCATGCGGTAACTGTACACCATCCAGATGTACAAACGCAGGGAAAGCAAGGTCAAGGTGGTAGAATTGCAACTCGCTACGATCCAGCACACTTGTTCATATTTCCACAAGTTCACAAGAAATATATTTTTCTGGAAAAAAAATATGTTTTCACTATACGAATGCGGCGTTAACCCTCCGCAGTTCCTTACGCATCCTGTTGTGCAGACGAACGAATTCAGGCGGGTATTGTTCCTTGCAATTGGTATTTTGACGTACAGTGGATGGTTTCTAGTGCATGTAGTGACGAATTAAATTTTCAAAATGCAGTCATCAATAAAGACCAAACCATTGATTATTTTAAAGAACAGCTTGAGGTCTTCCACAAGTCTACGCCACTCAAGAGAGTGCACGAGCAGTTATCTCAGCCTCTCCTCATACGGCAGGTGACATAGGTTATGCAGTCCTTTGATGAAGTGCCTGAGAGGTTTCTACAGTAATTTTATGTCAGACACCTTGTAAGGTGACCAAACTGGCGATGCATATTCAAGTAGAGGCCGAATAAATACATTGAACGTGGTGACCAGAGCTTCGTTATTGCACTTTTTATATCACCTGGTGATCAACGCACATAGGCTGCAGCCTCGGCTAGCAATGAGGTCGCAATTTAGCAAAAAATTTAGATAGTTGCAATCGTAGTACCCATGAATTTTATTTGATCGACGGCGGAGTTGATTACTATCGAGTACGTAGGCATGTCGAGAATTATGTAGGCCGAGGTGCAATATATTAGTTTTGGAATAAGATAATGAAATACCATTGAGAAAAACGACGGCAAATTTCCTCCAGTTCCCCACAGCTCTGGGCATGTCGTAACACATAACAAAACATAATATCATCGGCGTACGTGCAAGTAGGTGGCGTCTACGTTAGGCGACCGGCATTGTGCTTCCCGCTTACCTCCAGCCACCGGAGGGAGCGTTTGAATTGGGTACATAGTCGTGTAAACAGAACTGAAAATCAGTGGAGTTCTGTTCTGATCACTAATGAGATTGGCTTTGCTTTACAGAATGATTCTCGACGTGTTTACGTATGGATAGAAGCAAACATTCCATATCTTCCGTCTAACATACGGAAACGGGATACCAATGCACGTGGCAGTATTCTTGTAAGGGAAGGGGTATCTTTAGGTAGGCGCACAGACCTATGTGTGTTACCAAATGGAACAGTCAATAATCAGAGGTACAGAGATGACATACTGAATCCTATTGTCCGTCCGTATACTGCCGCAATTGGCGATACCCTCAGTTTGTACCAGATAATGTCCGCCCTCACATTGTTCCCCGCGTGCACCAATGTCTTGAAGAAGAACTAGATTCCAGATGGAATGGCCAGCACGCTTTCCCGACCCAAATCCCATTGAGCTTGTGTCGAACGCTCTTGGGAGGCGTGTTGCTGGCCTCTAACCCCCTCCCCAAACACTAAATGGGCTTAGAACTGTTTTACGTGATCAGTGAACACTGCTACCCATGCAGCTAATTGACAACACCATAAACAGCATGAGACATCGCTGTCAGGCCTGTATTCCTGTATTCGGGGTGATCATACTTCCCATCGAGAACTGTTTTTGTAGTTGATTTGTAATGTCCTAATTCAGGACACTTAATGTTCCTGTTGATATCACAAAATATAAATATTCTGTATAACATTTTTTTCTTATGAGTTTACGTTACA
>JJRW01S0007597.1:19320-29706 GCA_001188405.1 Loxosceles reclusa | reverse complement strand
AATCAGTATTGGAAAAAGTTCCTTAGCGGAACACATTGTAGGTCGGGCTACGGCCCTGAATGAATCTGAGTCTCATGCGAATTTAGCTAGTCCGACAAAGCCCGGCTTTACAAACACTATCACATTAATTGAATGTTTTACTCAGGAAATACAACTACAAGAGCAAAAATAATTAATATGCGTTATGCCCTACCTCTGGCCCTGATGCAAGCTGTTATTTGGGTGGGCATTGACTCGTAGACTTCAAGAATGTCTTCCTGCGGGATTGTATGACATGTTCGTTCCAGGTCGTGAGATGTGTTGACTCGATCCGCGGACGGTCGTAAACGTATGCTCATCACAGTCCAAACGTGCTCAGCTGAGGTGAGATCTGGCGATCCTGCCGGCCAGGGGAGTGCTAGTGAATCCAGAAGATAATCTGTATGAAGGCGTGACGTGTGCGGCCAGGCAACCCAAAGGAGCGTAGAATCTCGTTGACGTACCACCGTGCTCTAAGGGTGTCACGAATGACAACTATGCCAAGATGGCCGACAGGAGTGAGCTGCGTGTAAATGAGCTCGTGTTTTGTTGTGAATAATGTGAATATTGTGAGCGCGAATAACGTAGTGAATGTGTGTATGAGTTTCTATGATGTTGATAGCATTCGTGAGGCAAAACATGACTAACTACAGGGAATAATGTTAATCGTAAAGTTCTTCCATGTAGTCAAAACTCAGGTTTCGAAATGGAAGACATAGTAACGGTTGGTGAACGATGTTCAAACCAAGACACTGTCCATAAACTACGGAGCTGCTCGGCTGGATAATCTTCCTCCGGCGTACTTTGAGACTCTCTCTGCATTGCAAAACATCGAACGTGATCTACAACGTGCCCGACAACTATTGAAAACTAATGAACCTGTGGATAGCATCCTCCAAGAATTATCAAAACTAAGGATTTCTTTAACTGCCATGCCTCCATGTAATCAAAACACTGGAACTGTAATTTGTGTATCACCCACACGAGAGTCCGAGAGGCAACCGCCACCCACACACACCGCCATCGACTCCCACGGTCCCTTCTTTGCTTAGTTTACATTCGCTGCCAGCCCACTATCTGCTTCAAGGGTAGAGTCCCAATGCCGGTCCTAATAATGAATGCGCAGTTTTTCCTCCTCCTGACGAAGGATTTCAGGAGGTCAGCAATAAGAGATGAAGATGAACCCAACGTTGTATAGCTGGTGTGAAAGGAAGCTCTGCGTTCTTCTCTGCAGCCACTGTAAATCCCGCAAGGGGTCACATTTATGCTGCACATTGTAATCCAAATACTACAGTGGAAGACATTACTGCGTATTTACAATCGGAAGAAGTGAATACACATCGTTGTGTATGCCTCATCACTACCTCTACCTATTGTGCATAATTTCACATTGAAGTGTATCGTAAATGTTATGATTCACTGTAGTATAACCCTGAATTTTGTCCTGCCTGTATCACTGTCCACACTTGTTATCATTGGAAGAGAACACGCAATCATGAGAACACTTCTGAATTTGTAACAAAGCCTGACACGTAGAGCATCAGCCCCATTGTAGATAATGCAGGTGAACAGCATACTCATCATACTAACCAATCTAACTGTCATATAGCCATGGACAATCACTGTGATCACTTGCTGACCTCCGAGTGACTACGACTGCCTTTATCTATTGCTTCTGTTGCTCCGTTTTCAGTGAACATATATTATCAGAATGTGAGAGGACTTCCAACAAAATTGGGTACCCTCTGTACTTCAATTGCCTAGGAATCATATGACATTATTTGTTTTACTGAAACTTGGATGCAAGATGACATTCTGAACTCCGAATTAAAGAATAATCTGTATTTTGTTTACAGAAAAAATCGTAACCTGACCAGTACCTGTAAATCCTCTGGAGGTGGAGTGCTTATTGCAGGCAAATTTTACCTTATTTCTCAGTTCATCAATCTGATGAATGATATTGTTGAGTCTGTTGGTGTTATAATTCTAACGGGAAGCAATTGTCTTATGATATGCAACGTTTACCTCACTCCTAGACTTAATGTCGATCTTTATAACACATTAAACGGATGCATACGCTATTAGGTGCAATTAATGTTATGTTTTCCAGAGCTCAGTGATTTTCTTCTTTTTTCATAGTTATTTCTAGCTTTAATCAAAGGTTGCATGTTAATTTAGTGACATAAAAAGTGAAAATTTCTACCTCTACAAGTGGTTGTTAATAACGTATTTTATAGTATTAGTAAAGAAATCAACGTTTTCTTGTTTGTTTTTTTCCGGAGAAACTCCCCACGTTGTTTCAACATGGTGAGCCATCAATGGAGTAAGCAAGTACGTTGAAGATGTTTCTTAGTTTTGTAGCTATCTCCTGTGCAGTTTCTTTTGTGTATAGGGTTTTTGTAGTCATGTTTTTATTTTCTTGTGCACAAAAGTAAACATAGTTGTAACACGTGCGCGGATTAGGAACGGAAAACTCTGGTTCAGTGTCAGATTTGTGTGTGTGTGCACCATGTGGTAAGAAAAAGCCACGGAGAACACGTATAATTTTTCTTGCGCTAAATGTGCAAAATTGTCCAAACTGCAGGAAGAGTTCAGAAGGTTCCGAGCGGAACTATCCAACCTTAAAGTTCAGTTTTCCACGTATACTGAGGTGGAAAAAAGGCAACCGAACCAGGGTGGTGAGGTGAAGAGAGGGGTGAGGGAAGAGAGTGCGCAACGGGAGCTGTGGTTGAGAAAAGTAAGGAAAACTGCGTCCTCTTCGGCGATTCAGTGTTTCTCGAGCTTCAAAACAGTCTGGGCAGGATAGACCGGGATTTTTCCGAGTCTCCCTAGTGGGGTTAACGTTAGTGATGTGTAGTGAGTGTTGCAGATAGGCCAATTGCAGGTAGGGAGAAAGCAGTTATATGGGAGGGAACAAACGATGCAGCCGCAAATAGATGAGATGACTTTGTTGAATGTTACAGCAGGTTGTTGGACAAGGTGGCTAAGGACGGCAGGGAAGTAGCTGTTCTGGTGCCTTTGTCCCGGTTACAAAGTGGCTGGATCAACAAGAGAGTAATGAGGATGAACTTCAGAATTGAGAGAATGTGTCGTGATGAAGGCATAGAGTTTATAGACTTATGGTCAGGTTTCAACCAAATTGACTAAAAGGCGACGGAGTTTATCTCAACAGATTGGGGATCAATCAGGTTATGGGGCAGATTAAGTTTTTCTGCCCTCCAAAAAACTGAGTAGATTATTGGGGAAAGGGGGAACTAATGGGCAACAGAACTGGACATCGGCAGTAGTTTCGGAAAAGGGCTTTGAATATGCATGTGGAGAAAATAGTGCTTCAAAAGATTCAGCATGTAACCACAACATCAGAATAGTCTACGGGAATGCTAGTAGTAAAAGGAATAAGATAGATTCAATCTTACTCTTGCTTCCAAAAGCATCAGTTGATGTAATTTGCATAGCTGAAAGCTGGGCTACTCAAAGCTGAGGGGATCTTCAAAGTTGATGGGTACAAGCAATTTCGGAAATACAGGTGTGATAGAAGAGGCGAGGGAATTCTGGTTTATGTCAAAGAGAAAATATTTTGTAAACAGTTTGTCCAAGTGCTAATTCTGATACAGCAGTGGAAACTGTGGTTTGAGATTGGTAAGAGTGCACGTCCGTGTGTATTGCGTAGAGCGCATTACAGACCGCCGTGAAACCGCGATGAGGTTGATTTGCTCCCAGAAGCATTACAAATCATCTTTACACAGTCGCTTGAGACACATATAGATCCTCAGGAATGGAAATTGGCAAATATAGTACTTATTTTAAAGGTGGTTACAGACAAATAGCAGGGAATTATTATCCAAAAAGTCAGACTTCAGTTATGGGGAAGATTGCTGAGGCAATAATTAAACTACAACTAACGGCTTTTTTAGATTCTAAATCTCTTATCCAAAATTTCCAGCACGGATTTAGGAATAATATGTCTTGTGTTACAAATCATTTGCAATTTTATGACTTTGTTACAAAAGAACTAGATAACAAAAACAGTGTTGATGTAATTTATCTGGATTTTTCTAAGGCGTTTGACAAGGTATCTCACAGCAAACTAATAGAAAAAATGATGAAAATTGGGGTGTGTGGCAAGTTACTAAGATGTTTAAGCAATTGGTTAACGATTCTAAAGCAGCGGGTTGTAGTAAATGGAATTTACTCAGATTGGGAAAATGTTGTGAGAGAAGTCCCTCAAGGAAGAGTTCTTGGCCCTCTCTTTTCCTTGGTGCACGTGGATGACCTAGAGGTTGGGTCGATTCATTTGTTAGCAAATTTGCGGATGTCACTAACGTCATACAAATTGTAAATAATGATGATGAAGCCCGAGTACACCAAAACGATATAGATAAGTTAGCGGAATGGGCCGACAATTGGGCTATGGTCTTTAATGTTGACAAATGTAGGATGATGTTTTTAATTTTTTTTCATTTTTGCATTTTGGAAGTAAAAATAATGAGTTTAGTTACCAGATAGAAGGAAGAGAGCTAACGGCGATTGTCAGTATGGAAGTCTTGGGTGTTATGGTGACTAAAGATTTTAAGTTTGGAAATCAGGGCATTGCAGCTGTGAAGAAAGCTAATAGAATGTTAGGGTTTTTAAAAAGCCATTTGACATGTCACAATAGAGAAGTTGTTCTCCGGTTGTTTAAAGTGCTAGTGCGCTCACATCTAGAATATGCCGTGCAGTTTTGGTCACTGTACCTCATTAAGGACATTGAATATATATGGAAAGAGTTCAAAGAAGAGCTACTAAAATCATCGAGGGATTATGGCATCTTCAGTATGTTGCAGTAAAGGAGCACTAGAGGTGACTAAATTCAGACTTATAAAATTTTAAATGGATTTGATGTAGTTGGTAAGGACTTCTTTAGAAAAAGCTGCAGTGGGTTTACAAAAAGAAACGGAATGAAATGATTAGAGAAAAGACTAAGTTACAACTAAAGCATGATTTTTTAATCTAATAGACTAGTAAACAATTTGAATAGCTTGGTGAAAGAAGTGATTCAGGCAAAGACAGTTCAGAGTTTTAAGAGAATAATAGATGTGAAACTCAGTATTTGTGTCTAATGACAAGTTCCGTTTCTCCCTATTGCTTCTGATTAGCTTTGATTTGAGTCTTCATTGTTTGAGAAGAGGATATGCCGTTGTATTCGGTCTTGGTGGTTTTGGCTTTGGATGGTCTTTTGAGATTTTCCCTTTCCTTTCCTAAATATCATATTTTCTTTTCTGTATTATTTTCATCATATTTAATTCCGAATGATGATGGAGTCGTATTCCTTTGTTGAGGTAATTGTGTGTTTTCTCTTATATGTGTGGATGTTCTTGTGTTATATTTCTTTGGATCAAACAGAAAGTTCAAAAATCAAACGGAAAGTTTATTTGGGCCTAAATAAATGAACCATTATTTTACGATTTCTTTTCATTAATTGCGCACACAGTTTGGCACGTACGTAACACTTTTGTAAACTTCAGAATAAAATCTCAAAATTTGAATAGATTCCAACACAAGTAAATATTCACTCATGTGTACTTGGAAAGTATTACTTGGAAAGAAATACTTGAATTTTATTTCGCACAGGTTTATTCAATTTAATTTAACTCTAGTACGTTTCTTTTGAAACGTTAAGTATTTACTTTTTATCTCTCACAATAATGCCTTCATTGGCTTAATTTATGTAAGTTTTACTTATATACATCTGACCCTGTTGACCAAAATATCGTCGACATCAAACAATCTTCAATTAAAATTCTGTAGTCTTCAAGAGATGTGTAACTGCACTTTTAACTAAATATCTGAATTGTACACTTGAAGGGCGCTATTTTTAAATGCTTAGCTTCACGTGGTAGAAACTTAAGTTTGACCTCTTTTAGGTCTACATTGAAAATTACATAATCTCTGTTCTTGTAGATAAGAGCGAGCATCTGTGCGAGACAACATAGGGTTTTGACCTCCATTTTGGACGAGGCTTTTCGTTTCTAAACTGATTCTTTCTCGTTGAAACGTATAGACGCTTTACCTTTTGTCCGGTTTATGGTAATGTTAAGAATTATCAGGGAGGGAATTTTTAATCGTCACATCCACCCCCACAAGAGAGAATATTCTCTCTTGTGGGGATGGATGTGATGCAGCCTATGAAAACATGTTTTCATACGCCGCATCAACCCAGCAAACATTCGATTTTACGAAACAGGGAGAAAGAGTGCGAAACCCTTAACCTATCTCTAGAACGGAAAAATTTGCTTCAAACTTGGTACAGCTTACTTTGTGACACACGTTACATTTTGTTTATGTAAAGGGTCATAAAATATTACAATTCAGAGCAATAGACATTCAAACGTTTCATTTTTTTTGTGATGCACATCAGTAATATACAGCGATATAATTGAAGTACGTCGAAAAAATACATAGTATTCACGAATTCTGAGCATATTTAAGGATCAACTCTTCGTTGAACCTTGACCCCAACTTCTAGTTCTATAAAACCAAAAACACGAACGATTCAAATTCACTGAAGTAATGTTCACTTCAAAAATGTTCCGTTCATAATTTTCAGAAAACTAATATGTCTTTTTGAGCCTACAGAAAACCTCGTGCAGTTGAACTTCTTCAAGGACGGCACGTCTTCACGCACGAGACTCGAAGTTATTGAGATTCTTTCACGGCTTGCGTTTAACTGAAACCTCAAGGAAGTCATGTCATTCCCTGCACACAGAGAGATAACCTTTACTGAGATATAACTTTTACTCAATTAGCACGAGACAAGTGGAATCCATTATTTCTCCACGCACTGTTTGGCAATGGAGACATCGACCGAAGACTTGACATGTGGAGACATCCATGCAGACCGGTTCGGAAAGGGTACACATACAAATACAAATACACAATTTAAAGTCGGCAACAGGCAAAATCCCACCACGGAGGATCATGTCAAAACTCCAGAAAACCGCGGGAACCCTCCCCAAATTGGAGAACAGGGTTCCCTCGTCACTACAAACAAATAAAGCTCGATCACATCAAAATGGAAAACCAGAATCTAATGGAAGGGGAAAACCGGCGTCAATATTAAATTTTGCTGCAATAGAGTAATAACACCGTATATAAAGAAAATAATTGTGTGCGTAGCTTAAATGGTAAACGCTCTCTCCGGATATGACAGATCGTATATTCAAATCCCAGCGTCGACAAAAAGACGCATTTCTTTACAATGGCGCGTAAACGTAATGATTGCACCGTTCTCAGCGTAGTACATATATGATCCATTGCGTATAGAGTTAATGTACCATTTTACTGACTTGTGTTGAACTCAGCTTAATCCATATGACATAATTGAAGTACACGCTACACTTTCCTGTTTTGGTTTAGAAATCAACCTTATTTGACTTTCACTTACGTATAAAAACATCAACGTTATATTATCTTCATCATCAGTTCAACAATATTATCTTCAACATCCAGGTCAACTCACTCTCATTTCGCTTCTTCTTTTAATACCCTTGGCTTTTAGATAATGTGTATTCAAATTCCTGTGCTATTTGCATCTTTCTTAGTTATATTTATTGTATGTATGTATGTATGTATGTATTGATTTGTTTTTCTGTCATATTGTAAGCACAACTTGACATGTGTAATGCCACCCAGAAAATACTTCAAATATAAGCTTCTCAGAGAACGTCGGAGTAGCTTAACCGGTAAAAGCGGTTCCTCTGGGGATGAACGTTCCGGGTTCGATTCCCGGTGTCGACAAAAAAGGGCAAGTTTTCTTTGCACATGACATCTATCTTTTTTATTCGCTTCTGTTGTCGTTTAAACGCACAGCTTAGGATGCAAGTAACGATTATATTTCGCCCTTGCGCACAGATATGTAGTAAATTTCTCTTCTCCCTTCTACTTAGTGTCTTCTGTAATTTTTATTTCCCATGAATAGCTCATTTTTCTCTCTCCTTTTACCATCAGTTTCAGCTGAGCTGTGTGTGTCCGGATCGTTCAGATTGTATACCTTGTGTTCTTTAATTATTTCTCTAAAAATTGTGTTGAAACACTTCTGTAAGAATGTTCGAAAATCTGTCCATAGAAGAGTTTCATTCACAAAATTTCCCTGAAAATTATTCATTCTCCCACTTAAATAAACGGAGTCTCAAGACAAACTGTGTTAAACTTTTCTTTATCGTTTATTGGACTCACAGAAAAATTGTTATCACGTACCTCTGAAATAAATTTTAACCTACTTAACTATTGTGTTGAATTCACACATAATCCAACCTCTAGCGGCAGCGGTGATGGATTACTGATTTACGTTCAAGATACATTAGGCTCAAAGATCTTGATTTAAAATGCCCTCTGACAGAATCTATTTTTATTGAAATTCCAAATCATTACTTTAAAGAGAAAGACCTACCATTTAAACATCGGAGTGTAGTGATTGGTGTAATATATCGCTCCCCTAAAAGTGAAAAAGTTACTTTCCTTAACGACCTTGAAAGCTTACTGGAAAATTTACTCTTCTCTAAAACTAATTGCTTGTTGATGGGGGATATAAATATAAATATCCTGGACAGCAATATCATCACACAAGAATATTTATCAATTTTGGCTTCTACAGGTCATGCTCAGTGGGTATCGCAACCAACACGCATCACCGCAACAACTAGCACTTTAATTGATCACATAATCTCAAATCTCAACCAAGAACTATTTTTAATGGGTTAATACAAGCTGTTATCAGTTACCATAACATGATCTTTGTTGATAAAATTCAAACGAATCACAAGCCTCCCGTTATAATACACATCACCATACGTAATTTTAGTAAAGCTTTTTGATTAATACAATCGGCTTCCTGGGATACATTGTACTCTACATATGATGTAAACAAAGTGCACAGCTATATGGAAGATCTACTCTGCTCTGCACTTCACTCTAGTACAACATTAATTAAATTCAAGGAAAAGCCCGTGTGAAAAAAGCCGTGGATAACGAGCGCTCTCACAACGTCCATTGCGAACAAAAATAAACTATACAAAGTCCTCCAGAAACAGCCGAATAATTTGCAACTTGAACTAAAATTCGCATCTTACGGAAACCTTTTAAGTACTGCTCGAGCTTTTAAGTACACATCGACAATGTCAAATGTTATCCCCGGAGTACCCCAAGGATCAATTCTTGCCCCTTTACTAGTCATTTTATATGGGAACGACCTTTTCTCTAACCTGTAAGGTAACACTTTACTTTATGCAAGCGATACAAACATTTTTGTGTCTGACAAATCTACCAGCCCACTATTGCAGAAATCCAACCAAATCCTTGCCTCATTATCATATTGGCTTTATCACAATAAACTGCATCCTAATTTAAAAAACAACGATATGTGTAATTTTCAGCATCTGTCAAGGACAGGTTAACACTAATAATATAACTTGCTTTGGAGGACAACATCATCAATAGTTCTTCCCAAGCTAAATTTCTGGTGATTACATTGGATGAAAATCTATCCTGGAAATCCCACATAACCGAACTATGCAAGAAATTGCACTTAGTTTCGTATACCTTAGAAACTTCCTTCCAACAAAAAATCCCTCCAATCAATATACAAGTTTCTGGAGCACTGTCACTTGACCTATGCTGCCGAGGTGTGGGGAAATACTTATAATTCAAACACACAACCACTATTCAAACGTGTTGTAAAAACGATGTTGTTCCACAAAAATATGACAGTTCGTCCGTCGGTATTTCAGTACCCTCCCTCTAAGAGCCATAGCGTTTTAGAAACTAGGTATTCTCGCTTTCCATGTTATCCCCGGTGAGTCCTCCTATCTTCATCCTTTTTCCTGCTACAGCTTTCAATACGATCTAGGCAAGACTCTACTAGAAAATTAAATTTCCCTCCGATACATAACAATTTTGGGAAATGCACATGGGATTTTGAGCTTGAAAAAATTGGAACACACTACTAAGCTGACTCTGCCTCTGTTGCACACCCTATTCCTTTAATAACTTATTGAAAACTACGCACCTTCCATATTTTTATGTAACTCTAACTAACCTATCTTCACAATGTCTCTGTGTTATCTTTGCACTTATTGATGATAACAATTACTACATCAACTCTATCTCTCGTTATAATTCCTCTCCTGTTAAACATATACTCGTACTATATGCCCCACTTCTATCTTACAACTAATTGTACATATATCAAAGGATATAACTGCATACAAACTTTCTCACGTTCCGAGTATATGCTTGATTCGAGCGAGCATAGCTATTTATCCACATATACATGCTCCTAACTCATTTCTCATTGTAAGCCCTCCTTTGAGTGTCTCTTCAGCAATCGTTATA
>JJRW01S0007584.1:33061-43554 GCA_001188405.1 Loxosceles reclusa | reverse complement strand
TGCCAAGCGAAAGAACGCTATTTATTGTTGGTGACTTTAACTATCCGAACAATGACTGGGAGAAGTGTGAAGCGTCTGGTAAAGGAAAGATATTTTACGAACTGGTACTGGATTGCTTTCTTTACCAACATATTACCCATTGTAGCAAGGAAAAGTCTATTTTGGATTTAGTGTTTTCAGCCAAAAAATGTGGTGTTTTGGATCTTTCCATGGGTGAACCATTGGGAAACAGTGACCAGGATACTATCAAATTCAATCTCCCTATAAAGTGTTTTACTCCTCTAACGGAAAGCAAGATTCCAGTTTTTAGAAAAGTCAAATTTGATAAGTTTAGGGAAAGTGTTTCGAAAGAGTTTGCAAATCCTTTGGCTGGTCTCAAGTGAGTGAGAAGTGGTATGATTTTAGCTCGAAGTTTAAAAAAGTTACATATAGTTTCGTTCCATTTAGAAGAAATAAGCTCTTCGCAAAATTTGTCCTCCGTGATTTAATGGGGAGTTGAAGTGTGTCTATTCTTCAATAAGCAAAATGCTTTTAATGCCTTCAAAATTTACGGTTAGCAGTCGGACGGGAATACATACAATCAGGCCAGAAAACAGTTTAAATGTAAAGTACGAAATGCAAAAAAAAGAACACAAGTTAGCGATAGAGAAAAATATAAATTCTAACCCAAAAGCGTTTTTCAGCTACGCCAAAAGTCGCAGGGGTAATGCTGAAAAGATAGGACCTCTTTTGCTTACAGTAGGAGATCATATTATCGATAACTTTGGTATGGCAAGGCTTCTTAACAATTATTTTGCATCGGTTTTTGTTCAAAACAGTGGACTCGAGATTGAAATTAGCTTAATGTATGGGCAGATGAATTTTAACCCTTATTCAATCAAATGGAACAATGCCTGGTTGCAAACAGTCACAAAAGATTTCGTATAGTGCATTTGCAATCTCCTCGGCCCATTTGTGCAGAATCCTTGGGTCCGAGTCATCTGGACTTGATGCTTAATTAACAGACAGAGGTTGAACATATGACAAAACCTCGTTTTTATCAACATTAATGTAACTAATACACGATGCGATTTCAAAATTGCATATGTCATGCTCGTTACGGCTCACAAATACAGCGACAAAGAAAACTTATTGAGTTCGTGGGCCAAATCCATATCATCCTGAACCAGTACCAGCTCTGGTGTTCCCAGAGACATGCCTAAAAAAACTTTGGATATGATTATATGTTATGCGCTAGTTTTGTTCACAGTCTCGTTTCGCTCGTCGAACAGCAATCTTAAAATACTTTCTAGCTTCTTCAAATTTAATCCTATCACTTTGCTGTCCACTAGATTTAAAAGTTTTCAACGTATTCTGTTTAGGGCGAAATAGAAGCTTCAACTGGGCATTGAAACAAACATGATGTCTCTTGACTTGCTTCTCTTTAACCGTAAAAGGGACCAATTTAGTGAAGACTAATCTGTCCAATTTACATTTGAAATTGTTCCTTCGCACAGGCACCACTACCATGAAGTCCACCTCTCAAAACATCTCGTAATTCATCTCTGAGGCCCTGAAAATTGAATCGAGAGAACACTGAATTTTGCGTTTGCTGTACACATACTTTTCTAGCAGGTCGAATTCAAAGAAGATCGTGCTATGATCGCTATCGGCCAGAGGCTCTTCCACTGTCAAGTTTGAAAGTGAGTCAATCCCATTAGAGAAAGCTAGATTATTAGTCCAAAATACTAGAGCTCCTTGTCGGTTCTTCCACCTGCTGGGAAAGCAAGAGTTCTTGAACCACATCAAGAAATGTTTGGCCCTCATCAGTAGCCATCCCATGTTTCCAATCCATTGACGGATAATCAAAATTACACAAGAGAAAAATATTTGATTTCCTAGCAGCGAAAAAAATTTTAGAATATCACTCGTGATTGTGTATTAATTGCTGCGATTCGGGGGTCTGTAGCAATTTCCTACCAAGAGCTTCCTACCGCTAGTATTTCTTATTTTTATCGAAATGGATTCCACCGTACGACTATTTGGTTCAAAGCAATCACAGCGAATGACGATAATTCGTCACGAAAATGTTACTACTCGTCATTCCAATAGGCCTTCACGATCAGCCCGATACATCCTGTAACCCTCGAGAGCCAGACTATCGTCGCCTGAGCTTGTCTAGTTTTTGGAGACACATATTAAATCCAAATTCATTTCCACTACTTCTAAACGCAAGAACTCAATCTTGTTTCGCAAACTACGAGCATTATTGTAGGAACAGCAATCATTTTTTTTCGGACAGATCACCGGCGTTTCCAACAGACCGTCCTCGGTACAAGAAACATCAATCTCCTCAGAATCTCTAGAGGCGATCAAAGCTCGAATGGTTTGACATTGAACCTCTACCCGTTTTTTTGGGACCTTAATGGCTAACTGTTCCAACTTTTCGGAAACACAAGAATCTCCCCAACGAGATAGGTGAACGCCATCCTTAGCAAACCACTTTGAATCCTATAAACCTTGCCAACTAACAAATTTCATGCGAAGCCTTACACATAAGCTTCCAAACAATTCATTTAACCTGCAAGTACGCATTCGTACATTCTTACGACCTCTTTCAAAGACTTCAAAGACACCAAGCTTCGTAACAGAGCACTTCCCATTGTACGGCTCCCATAAAAGTCTTTCATATTGTCCAAGAGTGTCATTCATACGTCCTCAAATCTCGTCATTTGTCCCCCACCCATAAAACCACATTCTCTCCAGACCTGACATTTCGTTCGCAAACAAGCTGCCTTACGTCCCTTACTCTCGCACCAGGTAGACAGATAAGAATTACACCAGAATCATGCCTACTAAATTTGTCCTCAAGCACACGCACCATTGAATCCTCTAGCATGATTCCCTTTCATTGCACAGGTATGCAACTTTTCACGCGGTCAGACTTTACACACCCAGGCATTTCAACCACATTACTATTATCCACACCCACAACCACTCTCACATCTTTCAACACGTCCAGACGCATCAACCGCAACCGTGCATACATCTTTCACACCCACAGGCATATCAATTTCAATCATACTAATGTTGCATTCTACACTACGTCTAGCCACACTTTTAACTACATTTTTCCTGATTATATATACCTTCAGTCCCTCAACCTCCCTCTCAAACATAAGCAGACGAGATTGCATTTCGTTCAGCATCACACCCATACTCCCATACAACGCCATGCTTTCAATCAATTTTTCTTCAATTTTATGCAATCTTACAGCGTCCTCAGCATTCTCACTCTTATCCTCCCGCCCCCAGTCACTGGTTAATCTCTCCCTATGAACGTTGTTGCATACTTTATGCAGCCCAGTTTCGAACCTATTCAACTTTTCATCCAGCCTCCCACTCAGTTCATCCACCAGTTTTTCTAAGCGCCCAATACGCAAACAGTTGCCAAAAACAACCTTACCGACGTCCATCCCTTCCACAAATCCCATTCCAGCAATTTCCAGAAACATCAAACATTCACCACATATAACCAACACACAGCCACCAGCGTTCACAGCGTCCATATTGCATTCCATAATCACATGGTAATCCAAAAATAGTAATGTAATATAAGGAACAAAAAAATAGACAGTAGAATTTAAGTGAAAGCTAAAGTATAGACACACGCGATATAAAAACCAAAATATCATAATTATAAGGCAAAAAGTAAGAAAAACGAAAAACCACTTAGCGTGACTGTTGAGCGGTTTCTTCGGAAAGCTGTTTCCACCAATTTCAATTCTTGTATAATTAATCTGCTGCAATTTTCGATCTGTTTACGAAAGGTTTGGACGCAAAAGATTGTGTTGATGATGTATTTCTGTATTTTTAAAAACCTTTTGATAAGGTATCTCACGGAAAATTGGCAGAAAAGTTAGAAGAATTTGAATTAGTGACAAGCTTCTCAGATTGATTAAAAATTGGATTAAGAATCGTAAATAACGTGTTGAAGTTAGTGGAAAAAGAATCGAAATGGGAATCTGTCTTCAGTGGTGTTCCCCAGGAATCGGTGTGTTGGGACCAATATTCTCTTTCTCATCTACATAAAGGACTTAGAATCAGGAGTATCATCATTTGTTAGCAAATTTGCAGATGACACTAAAATTATTCGGTTAGTGAATACAGACTGTGACTTTTGCATCTTCCAGAAAGATTTGGGCAAATTGGTAACGTGGGCCGATAAGTGGGGAATGAAATTCAATATGGGCAAATGTAGAGTTATGCACTTTGGAGGTAAAATATTAGATTCATCTACCAGTTGGGGGTAAAACTCTTTCAGCTGTGAGGTCCATGAAGAACTTAGGAGTAATCGTGAGTCAAGACTTTAAATTTCGCTGTCAATGTCTCGCTGCTGCAAATAAGGCAAATAGAATGCTAGGTTTTCTTAAAGGGAATCTTACTTGCCATGTGAAAGTTATTGCATTTCTTCTGTACAGTTCTTTGGTTCGCCCTCATCTCAAGTAGGCGGTCTAATTTTGGTCTCCTTGTTTATTAAACGATATTAATTGTTTAGAGAAGGTTCAGAAGAGAGCTACGAAATTTATTGACAGTTTGAGAAGTTATGATTATGCAGAACGACTGACAGGGTTGAAAATTTTCAGTTTGCAAGAAAGGAGATTTAGGGGCGATCTCTGATTAAGACTTACAAGGTTTTATCTAGACAGGTACAATTGGATAGTGATTTCTTCAACCGGAATTCGAGCAGGGCCACGAGGAGTCAACCATACAAATTGTGCGGAGAACAGAAAAATCTGTTGTTGAGACACGAGTCTTTGTCAAACAAAGTGGTTAATGCGTGGAAAGCGCTTTCAGGGGATATTGTACAGGCTACGTCGGTTGAAAGATTTAAAAACACACTGGACAGGTAGATGATGCAGATAACTTAGGTAATAGAATCAGAGACTGGTCAGCCTTGTTGGACTATCGTCTGTTGCTGATTTCCCTAGCTGAAACTGTAACTATTTACAACTGTTGTCTGGTTCTCGCAAGGTGGAAGTGATCAACAATAATAGTCAAACAGTATATAAAAGAATGAGCAGGAACTTCCATAAGGTTGTGGTGTTCACAGCTCACTCCCTTCCCCCCTCCAAAAAAAAAAAAAAAAACAATTGCGCACCCTGGAAACGAAACTTCGCACATCGGCTGTACTGACCCGCAGGACAACGAGGAAAACAATTCAACGCAGGGAGGAAAAAGAAAAGAACCGATTATTGCTTCAGCTATCAATCTTTCACTCATCAATACCTCCTCATCTACCTTCTTCCAGTCCCCGTCAGTTTTTTCCCTCATCGATCTCTCCATCTGTTCCCCTTCCCCTCTGCTTCTTATCGCGTTGGCCCTGACCACTTTTACAGTGATAACTTTCCAAGTTCTCTCCTCTTTTCCATTCGTTCCTCTTCCTCCCCTTATCCTATCTCCCCTTTAATTTGTACAAACTGGTCACTTTTTTCTTCAATCCTTCAATCCCTTCCTTGGTCTCCCATTTCCCATCCTCTAGATCTCCTCTTCTATTTGTCTATAGCTCTCTCTTCTGTTTCCTTTCCCAGAACTCCCCCTTCTCGTAGTTCTCCTTGGTGTCCCCACAATGAACTTCTCTACTTTGACTCAAACGAAAATATTTTTGACGTGCACGAAAATTCCTCGATAACCAGTCTTGTCATCATTATGAATGGTTTTCCGCTCTCCTTTGGAAAACTCTTCGTACTAATCGTAATCGTAGACTCTACTTGTCCTGTCTGTACACTTCTAACTCTCCTTCTATTTGTAAAATCCTCACCGCTTGCCGCCATCATCTTAACCCTTCCATCCATTTTCATCGTATTATCATGCATCATAAATCTCCATTCACTCCCCCTTGGATCAAGCTAATATTTTTGCAACCCTACATCAATCTCTAAACTTTACTTTTCCTTTATCACTTGATTTTATTCTCCCCTTTTCTCCCCTTCTAAATGAACCACTCTCTCTCTCAGTCCGAGTTTCGCAATGCACTCGAATCTATCCGAACACATACCTCTGGCCCGGATACTTTTCTCCGCTTCCACCTCCTTTATATCGCAAATTCATATCCCGAACGGATCTTAGATCTCTTTAATTATATTTGGACTATACCAGGTATATCCTCCCTCTTTAAACATTCCATTATTATTATTCCCTTTCACAAACTTCATCGTGATCCTACGAATATACTTAACTACCGTCCTATAGCCTGTAATGTCCACCCACAAAGGTCTTCAAATTAAGCTACCCAGTTACCCCGTCAGCGTAGCCTAAATATGAAAGCGGTTTCTCCGGAGCTAAACGTTCCGGGTTCGAATTCCGGCGTTGACAAGTTTTTCTTCGCAAACAAGCCCCCGAACTTAGCGACTCACACCAATGGCCAAGGATCCAATCGTTAGGTCCACCACTCGTGGTCAGATCAATACCCTGACCTCTCTCTTTCAAGTGGGAAAGGATGTAATGTCCACCCGAAAAATACTTCAAAGATAAGCTTCCCAGATAGCGTCGGCGTAGGTTAAATGGGAAAGCGTTTTCTCCGGAGCTAAACGTTCCGTGTTCGAAACCCGGCATCAATAACTTTTCTTTACAGGACACACTAGCGTTCTATACAACGGGAGAACAATTTCTCTCTTATTCTCCAATTCTATACAACGGGAGAATAATTTGTCTCTTATTCTCTGGTTCTATACAACAGGAGAACAATTTCTCTCTTATGACACGCCAGATGGCTTTCCAAAAACCCTAACATTTAGTTAGCTTTCTTATCATATCCCACAGCTGCAAGGCATTGATTTCCAAATTTAAAATCTTTAGTAAATAACGCCAAATCTTTCATACAGTCATATGTCGCGAGCCGCAGGCTCGCCTAATGCTTCGTATCCTCAAATTTGAGACTTTTGACGGCTACCCCTATGGGGTTCCATTCGGTCATGGCCCTCCGTGTTTCGACATAATTTGCGCTTAGCTTTCATCCCCACTGCCTATCTACACAAGTTGTGAGATGCCGTGCCATCATCACTGGGGGAGCGTATTCCCCTCAACTACGTCTTCCGCCAGTTGCGTAGTTTCCAGACGTTAGAGGTTGGGGTTTATAAAGTTTCCCAGTTCTGCTAGCTCATGTCTTGCAGCCGGTGTTTGTATACCGACCGACGGGTTCACCCGGGAGCGAAGATCTCGTGTCACTACTTCTGTGTGCGAGCATTCTAGCGCATAGTGGCGAGCATCTCCACTTGCAACTGCACGCCGGCGTTGAGAGATGCTTCGTCCTGTGAAGATAATCCGGAAACCTCCCGTGGCCGGTAACCATCTGTGTCCCGTAGTATCCCAGGTCTCTGTGTGGTGTCGCTCCCACTTTGGAGACGATTTATAGATCAGCCGACCGGTCGTTTATGTATCCCAACGCCATAGCCATGCCTTCATCGTATTCGAGACGAGCCGTTTCTTGTACTGTACACTACTTGGAGGGACGTTCCAAGTTATAAAGCTAAGGCGGGGGCCAGCTTTCGCTAACTGGTCAGCCACCTCGTTCAGCACTGTGAGCACACTGCCCGGGATAATCCCTAGATAAGAGGGGGTTAGGTTCTTCAGTGTCTCGATAGCACTGAGAACCCACATGCTGTTGGATAGTATTCTGACACCTGTGTTGGGTGGTAAAACTGCCACACATTCTACCGCTTTTTGCAGGGCCATAGCCTCCGTTTGAAAGACTGTTGCTTCGCCATTCAGTCTGAACTTCAAGCTGTACTCCAGATTCCCATCTTTGAATACACAAAATGCACCGCCCACGTTGCTTCCCTCTTTGGATTCGCCAGTGAGAACCTCGTACCCCCTCATCCGACTGATCCCCGACAGTCTAAGGACAAGTCGGGAGATCCGAAGGGCGTACTCTTCAAGGCTCCACTTCTGACTCCAAGAGTGCCTTCATGGTCTCTACATGGAAGCAGGGACGTTACATTTTCACCTCCGAAAGAAAGCGGCTTCCTGGGAAACCACCAAGTCCAACGTGGGATGCCAGTACGCATAAAGCGTTATTCGAGACCGTTTTATAGGCTGGGCAAATACGTAATGCACAGATACGTTTCCAACATACACCGGCAGCATACACCGCCATCCGCTCTATAGCACGTTTGTACAGCATTCTACGTGCGCCACCTTTGAAGTCCCCATGTTGCCTGGGCAAAGTATGCTAGTCGACTCATGACTTGCTCTACTCTTTCCTTTACCCGATGCAAGTGAGGGAAGAATCGATCGTTACTCCCAGAACCTTTATCTCGTCGCATGACTCAATAACTGTGCTTCCCATCCTGAAGTAATGCTTCAGCCTACTCAGGACCTTCTCACGAACGACAACTATCGCCTGAATCTTGGGAACTCTGAACCGGATGCGGTGGGCCACACTATACTCTAATATTTTCTACAAAGCTTCATCTACTCTTACCTGCAGTTCCGTGTCATTAGCGTCATTAGCGTGTGCTTGCATAGCACCCCCTTTAAGATCGAGTGCTAGCGCGCTGTTTGCCACCGAGCTCCAAAGGAACGGGCTGAGGCAGAAATCCTGTGGAGTCCCACGCTCCAGCTGCCTTTCTAATCTCAATCCTTCGGCTTCGGATACTACTCTCCTACCCAAAAGATAGGATAGCAGTGTCCCATAGATGTTACAGGGACAGCCCATTTCTTTTAATTTTCGGAGTATGTCTGGCCGCCACACCGTGTCAAACGCTCCCTCCAGGTCCAGCGACACCACCGACGTGTTCAGACCTTCATGTTAGCGCTTCTGAATATCATTTACCTGGCACCACAGAGCCATGGTCGCGCTATGCCTCACCCTGAAGCCGTACTATGTCGACTTCACGAAGCTCGTATTCACTGCATGGAAGCAGAGTCGAGACAATATCAAACGCTCAAGTACATTCCCTAAAGTAGATAGCAAGCAGATTCCTCTCCTGCTTTTAGGATCCCTCGGATCCTTTCCAGGCTTAGTCAGAAGCTCAAGCTTTCCGAATTTCCAGTCACTTGGGAACAGAAAGTTCTGAGACATCCATTGAAAGCTGCAAGTGGAAGGTTCGGTTCTGACTCATGGAGTCTTTGTACGATCTGTTCGTTGAGTCTGTCTGGACCCAGGGCTCGTTCCAGGGGTTTCGGTAGCCACTTAACGACTCTTTTGATTTCCTTCGTTCCAAACTTCGCTTCTGAACGGGTGTCCAGCACTTGTTGAATTGTCAGGCAAATCTTCTCTCTGAGTCAGCGTTTCGTTTTCTCTGTCGTCTTTCGGTTAAACGGTGTCCAGGATGACACTTAAGGTCTCATCTATGTTGGCGATTAGTGCTCCGTTCGGTTTCCGAACACCGATGTACAGCACCCGTTCACGACCTTTGACTCGTGCCAATCTGAACACTTTTCGGAAAGGGACCACGTTTGCGGCTTCGCAGAACGCTCTCCAAGACTCACGGTTTGCCTGGTTTATCAGTTTCTTATATTTGGCCCGATTCGTTTTACAAGTGAGGCATTTCTTTGCCCGCACTTCCGGGTCGAGTTCCATCTGGAACTGGCGTCTGAGCTTGCGTATGTTGGTCTGCCATCAAGCTTTGGTGACCACTAAGGCACCTGCTAGTGCTTCGTACGTTTTGCGCCTGTTGAGCTGGCGCAACTCTGTACGCTTATTGCAGTGATAGTGGACTTCAACTCTCCTACTATCTCCTCAACCTTAGCCGCTTTTCTGGCACTCTTCAAACTAGCAATGAGTTCCGGAGCAAGCCCCAATATTGCCGTTGCGAATTGCTCCCAATTCATCTGTTTCATGTTCAGTCTGCCGTTAGTGGGTATGCTCAGTCGGCCACAGCTAATGACGAAGCCCACATATCGGTCGTTCCCGCAAGTCTCAGTAGGCGCTGCGCGCCATTCTTCGACCCGTCTTGCGAGTCGTTCTGAGACCATCGTGACATCGATCCAGTTCTCCGATGCAAACTCCGTTACTTCTTGTCCGCGTCGAACGGTCCTCCCATGACCCCAAAGAGTCCTTGGCGTTCCAATTCCCGCCGCTAACGAGCTCGCAGTTCTTGTTTGCGGCTTGTAGCTCTTTAACTGCGTCAAACAACGAATATAGTGGTCCTTGCGGAGGCACGTAGATTGACGCTAGGCATATGTCACCTCTCGTGCCAGTTATTTTTGACTCCTACTACGTTTGGAGTAGATGTTATTTGTATGACCGGTAGGTCGCTATAGGGAACTAAGACTGCACAAACCGGTTTCCTTCTCTAATGGTAATAAATACGGTACCTCTTGTAACGACCTTACTAACCCCCTAACTCTAACCGCCCACAAATTAAACTAATTCCACGCCCGCAGACCGTCTGGCAAGAAAATAAATAGAGAGGTTGGCAACACGCAAGGTTAGTGAGTAAGAGGCCCAGCGTTGTTGCAGAGAAGTCTATTGCCCATAAGCCGTCTCATTAAGAAGACGACAAAGTAAC
>JJRW01S0007561.1:80885-91731 GCA_001188405.1 Loxosceles reclusa | reverse complement strand
TAATTCTTTAGGTTTTCTTTAAACTTATTGAAACTGTTAGCATTTTTTACTTGTTGAAGAAGATTATTCCAATATCTTGTAGCTAAATTTGTAATGCCCAGCCGCAAATGACTTCGATATAAGCTACCCAAACAAGTGTTGGCGTGGCTTAACCGGCAAAGCTGTTCCTCCGGAGATGAACGTTCCGGCTTCGACCACATTTCTTCACATTTAAAAGGAGATCCAATCCCTCATTAAGCAGGTAAACGTTCTTTTCGCTCACTGCTCGAATTATTCTGTCCAACTTTTGGAGAAATAAATGTCTTTCTCATTCTGACTAAGCTCTCCGACAAGTATAATTAAACAAAAAAGAATAAGCGGCACCTTCTTTCCTACGGAAGTGACGTTCTCCTGAAGATTTCAACTGCTGATGCGTTGGTGTATTTGAAGTTTAGACAGCGAGTCGCTGAGTCATTGCATTTTGGGCTGTTAAAATTGGGATTGTCGACATCTTATTCAGCGTGTGTGCATGATCCTAGAGCATCCTAACAACCTATCGGATAGTGCAAATATTGCGCGATCAACTTTTACGTTTGCCTTAATTTCTACAAATGACAGTATTTTTACTGTGTGTATAACTTAGTAACAATGTCGGCTAAAAGTACAAGAAATAGGCCGGAGCAAGAAGCTGTTAGGTAGATGGCTACAAAATCCAACCACCCTGAGGTAAATTTTGTTTTTCTACCACCTGCGACACCAACTCCGCCAATAGGTTAGAGCTGAACACGGCGGAGTACGGAGGGCGACTCTCGTGACATCTTCTGTGCCTCCTGCACGTCAGTGTATAAACTTTTACGTATATATGAATAATTATACTACTATCATATCGGGTAACAATGGAAAGTATTTCGCGTTTTCTGAGACTAAAACAAAGTATAATACGTACGTAGGGTGGAAAGTAGTTTATTCATCAAAATAATTACCTTGACAATCAACAACCTTCTTCCAACTTACTAACAAGTTAGGCATAAAAGTTATATATAGAGATGCACCCCCCATCCCCTGCAAAAAGTTTAGAAATGAGACTACCTTTTCTGTTCTTGCCCAATACACTTATCTGTGATCTCTTTCTTCTCTACGTTTGAGGCTACGATATTAAAATTTTTTTTGATTTTCATTATCTCATCCTCAGTGTTGTTTTCTCAATGATTTACGTGTCTCTTTTCTGGCGTTGAAGGATTTCATAAAACAAGCAGTTGTTATATAAGAAACCAGCACAGACTTAGTGGGTTATGGCAGAGCATGCTTTTCTACTTTGTTTCAGAATGCATATTTATATCTGATAAATTCATCTCTATCATCATAATTATTATTTACCACTTCTTGTTTGGTGTGGTAAACGTCTCTTCATTCCAAAAATTAACACTGAGCTTTTCGAATGTGCTGTTCTCTTTTCTTTCTTTCCTCCAATGATAAATGGCGTTTTTATTCTCCCACCCATACATAAATAGTTTTACAACAACGAACACGAAAGTAGCAAAAAACAAGAAGCGACGTTGCGGTTTACTCCCCCGAGAGTAGAGTAAGTGGCGCCATAACTTGACCGGACTTTAAGCTTCCTGGCTTCAAGCTTCGATCAATTTGTCTGTCAATTAGGGAAAATTTTACAACTACATTTCGCGTTGTTCTTAGTGTATTACTTAGCACACGCTTGAAACGAAAAAGTGGATTTGGCTTCTCAAAAAAGATTGTAAAGAAACGTGCTCATTTGTCCGCACCGGGATTCAAACCTACGGATCTGTCAGCTCCGGAGTGATCGCTTTATCGCTTAAGCTACGCCGACAGGTATATGTGTCACATTGGCATGTGACGAAGTAATAATTAATATGTAGAAATTAATTCCAGTGAAGCAAGGGGAAGGAGCTAAGAAAAAACAGTGTCTCATCACAGACAGATTAGGCACCTATAAGTCTCGCACCCTTGGCATAGCGATTATTCAGGACAACAGGAAAAAGGGAAGGCCGCCTCCTTTGGTTAAAAAGAAGGAAATCAGCCCCAGACGAAACGGCGACGCAAAAATTGATGAAGCGAGGGGGAGCGGTCACCATAAAAAGCAAACCACTTCGCCTGAATTTTACCGTAAAAGAAAGGAAGAAAAACACTGACAAAAAAGACATCAAGGAACGAACCGCCGTCCAGAGAAAAGTATGGTTGGGAGCCTTGAAGAAGAAGCCGAAAGGCGAAACACTAGAGGAGCAAGGGAAATAAGGAAATACCCCCTCTGAGTGGGGATGACCGAAAAGAGAAAAGAGCTAGTCAGTCTTGTCGAGAGCCACCAAGGAGCACAGTCGGCTCAGAAAACAGCTGAAGGAAGCTATGAGTTACGTGAACCTTGCGAAGAGGTAGATCCGAAGTCAGAATGGAGTTCTGTATACTGAATTGAGCCGAGTTATACATTTAGACTGAATTACGGGAGTACAAGGATCGTTACAAACGCCCGAAGAGTAAACGTTTCTCGTCGACTAACCAACTTACTGATCGAAATCGACGAAAAGACAAAACCTACCTGAAGGAGTCCTGTTATCGAAGGAAGTTGTATCCAATACCTAAAGAAAGCCAACGCGAAAACAGTGTCGTGAAAAACTGATCGCGAAGTTGTGTTCAGTTGGGTCACCCACAGCGGAAGTGCCACCAGTGCAACGGAAATAGTTTTGTAAAAGACTCATAGTGAACTTACGCTCCGCGGCGTCACCAATAGGCGAAATGCCACCGGTGTATCCAAAGAACGAAAGTATCGGCCGCGAGCAGTGTGTACTCACTAAAGAAAGCAACGGTGCGCGTGTGTACGAGCGAGATAGAATTGACACAAAGCTTCAGACGAGGAGCAACGAACAGACTGGAAACCAGAGATAGACCCGTGTATGAACTTGTTATCACTCCCCTCTCTAGTAAGTGTGGATATAGATTTAAATTAACGATAAGGGTCATGCAGCGATAAAATATTTTGATTTTCATTTTATAAGCCATTAAAAGGTTAGTGTACTTTTGGAGGTCTCGAAGTCTTTCTTAATTTTGGTGGAGTATATTTAAGCATTGTTATGTTTTTTGTCTGTTGCTGGTAACTATAATTTGATAAGGCCACTCGAAGTTACAGCGAGTAAACATACGCTCGACAAATCAGCCATGCGCTCAGTTTATAAAACCTGCAAAACCCCGAGTGACTCGAGACAGGGGGCGACAGGTACGGAGTAGTTAGAGAAATTAAAAGGAGCATAAAGTTCAAGTAGGAATGTGAAATATGGGCAGCGAAATATTTTCTGTGGAGAACCTTACGATCCCTCCCCCCTCCCCGCCACGTTGAGAGACAGAGGTCAGAGTACCTCCTGACCTCGTGTGATGGACCTAACGGTTGGGTCCTTGACCACGAGTGTGAGTCCCTAAGTTCCGGCGCTATTGTAAAGAAAAGTTGCCTTTTGTCGACGCCGGGATTCGAACCTATGGATGTCACCTTCTTAGTGACCGCTTTTCATTTAAGCTACGCCGACAGGTATCTAGGCAGCTTATTTTCGAAGTCTTTTCTGGAGAGAACCTTACACGATTAAAAAAAGTTACCGACAGTGCGATACTTTTTCTATTCTAATCTTTTTCAATTACTTTACATAGTGGTTAAAATACTCTTTTACCAAATGGGAAAATTGTAATTTCATGTGATCCAAAATTAACCCCTTATGGAAATTTTGTGGAAGCCTGGATGTCAACGAACGCTCCTGATTGGTCTCCTTTATTGCTCTTTTGGATTTAACATGCATCCAGCGTTTTTCTGACGCATCATTTTTTAAAAATTAATTAACGATTTCAGTGTAAATAGTGTAAGTAAAAAAGACAGTAATGAAGTGTTCGAGGAAATTTTCAGATTGTGATTCCAAGATGCTTTTTGGTTAGCCGAGGGGTTGATGAGGACACTACTAAGAAGCTTTCTATTAAGTTAGTGCTTTCTTTATGCTGATTTTTATATTTTCTGCTCTCTGTAACACACGCCCTTTGCCGACGACAGGACTCGAACGACGGATCTGTCAGCTCCGGAGCGACCGCTTTCCCAATTAAGCTACGCTGACGAGTATCTCGGGAGCTTATTATATGTCTTTTGTGCAGGAACCTCACATCTCCTATTCCGAAAACCGATAAATAGTAAATTCCGAGAAAGTACTACTGAATTAAGAATTTAGAACAAGGAAGCATTCATTTCCCATAAAATCATTTGCATAAAAAGTTAACCCAGTATGGTGCCTCGGATCGTGATGAGTAACTTTATTTGCTTTTCACGTGAAAACCGTGAAAACCTTATTGATCACGCTCTGATAAAGTATTGTTCCAGAATTATGTAGCCACATTTTTCTCCGCTGTATACAACTCCACTTTTAAAACAAATACTTGACCCCTCCCCCCCAACGCTTGCGTATGGTTTTTTGCCTTTTTTTTTCTTTTTACTCATACGACACAACAAAAACAATTTATGAGTTGTTATTGGTTCGTCTCTTTGTTGTATGTTGTAAGGTTCTCCCCACAAAAGACTCAGAAATTAAGCTGCTCAGATACTTGTCTGCGTAGCTTAACCGGTAAAGCGTTCACTCTAGGGTTCCTTTGGTTCGAATTCCGGCGTCAACGAAAGGGCAGTTTTTCTTTACAATGGCGCCTGAACTTATGGACTCACACTAGTGGCTAAGGACATAGCCGTTAGGTCTACCACTCGAGGTCAAGAGGTTCCTTGACCTCTCTCTCTCAATGTAGGGAAGATGTAATGTTCACCTCACAAAATACTTCGGAATAAGCTGCCGAGGTACCTGTCGGCGTAGCTTAATAGTCACTCCGGAGATGACAGATCCGTAGGTTTGAATCCGGGCGTCAACATAAGGCAGGTTTCTTTATAATGCTTATTGTTCTGTGAGGCTGGTTGGTTGTGTCATTGGAATTTAATAGCACAATGGCCTTTAGAGACCATTCTCTGCCAAAGTCATGGCTCTGGTACCTCCTCACTTCCCGTACTCACTAAAAAATACCACCCCTCAAAAAAAAAAAAAAAAAAGAAGAATTGCTCTCTGAAGAAGAAGTTCTCCGTTAAGGCAATTATCACTTTCGTGACTACGTCTACCGGGATCGTTTTATTATTTTCTGTAGCTTACGAAAGCATATTTCAAAGATAAGCAAGCTCGAACCCTCTCCTCCCGAGATACTTACATATACTTGAACGGTCTTTAATAGCAGGAAATAATTAATGTTGCACGATTAGATCACTCTTTATGAAGCGCATCGCAATCTAAAATATGAGAAAGCGGTCATGAAAGGTTCTTCTTACCGAAGACTTCGATAATAAGCTGTCCAGATATCCGTCGGCGTGGCTTAATCGGTAAAGCCGTCACTCCGGAGCTGACAGATCCGTTGGTTCGAATTCCGGTATGGACAAAGGCGCAGTTTTCTTTACAGTCACCCCTCAATAATTAGTTACTCTTTTTGAAATCCATCTTACTCCGAAAAGAGAAGAAACAGTGTTTCATGTCTATATCTCACTATCTTTAAAGGAGATTTCATTCCACAAAAACTAAAAAATTAGTGACTTAGAAAAGGAGTAAATTTGGCTCACTTCTTTCATGGATCAGTTTTCCCTCTAAAGGAGAAGAGCCGAAACCACTCTTTTTTAGAGAAAAAACCAATCGTTTGTTTTGAGCGTGTGCGATCAAATTCCAGCAGTTTTGTTGTAAAGTATCCCCTAGGCCAGTACAATGTGTTAATTCTAAATTAACTGGACGTAAAGTGGCTAATAAGAGCCTAAGAATTTAAGTACTCTAGAATTTCCAAAATTTGTGCTAAGTATCTGAACTCATAGTACACTGCTGTGCAAAAATTACGGAAGAGACGTTTTATCGCATGCAACGTCATACAAAAGTGATCCCAATCGGCATAGAGAACACCAGAAGATCCCCAGGATGTACGAACATAGGAAAAGTAAACAAAACAATAAACAAATCCAAAGGATAACAAGGAACTTTATTGAAACTTGAGCTTCGAGTACAATTCGACAGAAGACCGAAACATCCACGTGACAAGTGACTAGCAAGAAACATCCAGTAGTTAGTAGGGGATATGATCACACCTGACTGCTCTGAAGGATCGACAGCGTCTCGCCATGCTGAGGACAAGGTTGTCAACGATCTGTTGAGGCATTGCTGCCCACCTCTTGTAGCGCCAATCGCAGCTTCGGAATCGTTCCTAGCGGCAGGTGACGTGTTGCCAAGCATCTCCCTAGAGAGTCCCACACGTCCCATTGGATTTAGATTCGAGGACCTTGCCGACCACTCGATGCATTGAATATCTTTACTTTCCAACAGCTCTGCGACATGCACTGCACGATGAAGTGTTGCGTCGTCGTCCATGTAGACGAACTCAGGACCCATTGTATCTCTGAAAAGACGCACGTGAGGAAGGAAAACCTCGGTATAATAGCGTAAGCCCGTGATCGAACCTCCTTGGAAGATGTGGAGGTCAGTACGGGTACCAAGCATTATGTCTCCCCAAACGAGAACTCCACCACCTTCAAACCGGTGCCTTCCGTCGATGTCGATCGGATTATTGAGTGTCCCCCTATCTGTAGATGTGTATGCGTCCAGAATCCTAGTTAGACTAAATCTGCTTTCACCTGTAAAGAGTACTCGATCCCATGGCCGATCTGTCCAGTTCATGGGTTCCTGGCACCAGAGAAAACGCCGTCGCCGATGAGCAGGCATTAATAGTACACACCGTACTAGTCGTCGTGCAAATAGACTACGATTGTACAGCCTCCTGGCCATAGTAAAACGCGATATCGGTCGTCCAGTAGTCTGTTACATGTGTCTTGCGGTATCTCCCGCTGTCTGCCGTCTATTCCTTTTAGCCATATACCGGTAGTAGACCAATATACCGGTAGTTCACCGCCGTTTCGCGTGGACGACCACTACTGAACCTTGGAGCAACTGTTCCTGTCATTTAAAATGCTCCCAAGCTCGTGAAACGATGCTGTGAGCGATTCCGAACTCCGTAGCCACACCGGTCACACTACACCCTTCCTCTAACCTCCCAATGATTCGACCTCGGGTAAAGTCATCCAGATGTTTTCTACACGACTGCCTGTTGGACATATCCCACTGCCCCTGCACTTCGACGTCGTTAAAACTGATGTATACCGCGCAATAAGTTTGACAGGAATGCTGAGCATACCTCGCCAGCGTGCTTTATACCCTTCTGGCACTTTCCCATTCCATCATGTTGGGCTGCATCTACACGCATGCCCTACCGTGCCTGACCCTCGTCGGTCTTCTGATTGGTCTTTCGCTCCATCCTGCCTGCTAGTTTCGCTTATATGCTAATTTCTCAGCTTCGGCCTTAATTTTTTCACACCAGTGTATATCAATCACTAATTTTGAGTCTCGTAGTACCTAAAGTGGTTTGATAACAAGTGTGCTGGGTGTGACGCGCAGCGTTCCCTAAACTTAACTTCTTGTTGAACAAATTAGATGTAGCGTATTTTCGTGACTGCAGCGAACTCTGCGTAATGTTTCCTACCAACATTGATTTTTACAACTATCAAAGGAGTCGTTGTCTAAAAAAGATTGATTTTCTTTTCAGTATTCCATTACTGAATAATAGCTTTATTTTGGAAAGTGACCACTTCCACGTGTCATAAGGAGTTTAATCGGGATAGTGCATTAAGTGGATAGAGAAATTATCTAACTATTGTTTGGATTAGGGCCTGAAAAAGGAAGTTCGATTCAGGTATAGTGCGTAACATTTCTTAAATTAGACTTAACAAGTATTCATTCTTTTTACTTGTTAAAGTGACATACTTTAATACGTATTTGAAGATAGCACGTGAATTCCTACGTAATAGTCCGGGGGGAGGGGGACGTTTGGTTGAAAGAAACAGATGCGGGCGAGATCCAACCTCTTGCCATGAGTTTAATCCAAGGCTACACTGTTTAAAAAGTCTGTAAAAAACTTATACTAGCCGGTGACGTGGTTTGATGCGTAACCGACAGCTATAAAAGCAGTTGTAGTGGTTTGGCAGGTCATATGTATGCGTTTGTCAGACAATGAGTAAGTCAAAGGAGCTTAGAGACCTTGATCGTGGCATTATAGTTTGATGCCACCTTTGTGGGAAATCAGTACGTGCAATTTCAGACATGCTATAGAAGCCAAAATCCACTGTGAGTGATGTAATTGTGAAGTGGAAACGTCGCGGCAGTGAAACAACAGAAAATCGAAGTGGCAGGCCGAAAAAAATTAGTGAATACAACCGTAGAACTCTGAAAAGGGTCGTGACTCAAAATTGCAAGTCCTCGTTGGTTGAAATCACCCAGAAGTTCCAATGTTCATCAGGCATTAGTGCTAGCAGCAGGACGGTTCGTCGAGAGTTACAAAACCTGGGATTCCATGGTCGTGCAGCCGTTCACAAGCCAGCGCTTCTTAAGTGACTACACTATACCGACTGCGAAGTTTGGTAGCTGCAGCATCATGGTATGGGGTGTTTTTTAGGGTTTGGCCTAGGTCCCGTCGTGCTTGTGGTTGGAAACATGAACTCTGAGATGTACGTGGACATACCGGACAGTGCTGCTCTCCCAACTCTATGGCAATATTTCGGGGAAGGCAAATTTCTCTTCCAGCAGGATAACTGCTCCATTCACACATAGATACTTGTGCAGCCATGGTTTGACGAAATGGGTGTTGAAAAACTGGACTGGCCTTCTCAGATCCCCGATCTCAATCCCATAGAACACCTTTCGGACGAAGTAGAACTCTGATTGCTTTACCAGCGAAACCCCGTCGTGAGACAGGTTAGTTTTACCCTGCTGCTGCTTCGCAGAGTAGTGTTCTCAGACATATCGTTTTTGGACGGCTGCCATCTGGCTGGGCACGAACTCTCTGGCCTTACGGCTTGGGTTATCCGGATACTCGTGCAGTCATGGCAGGGCGTAGTATCGGATAGGTCGGTGGCGGTGTATCTCCATATGTCTGTCCGTATTCGGTCAGGCGGGGCTCTGCACCACTAAGCCACTTAACCGAGTCTCTGAACCTGGTCGATGTGGGCGGCCAGGTCAACCCACCCGAGGGGTGTCCGACGACTGCCTCCGCCCCGATATGACGACGGATATCAATATCAGTACTAGCTCTGTCGGCTGTTCTGCTCCGGCGTTCAGTCGGCTTGGGTGAACCTGGTACCGAATTCTGCGGTTGTTGCTTTTGGCGCCTCTACTTCTGAGCGCGCAGCGGCTGGGCCGCGCTAATACCCTCCATAGTGAGGCGTGGGGGCGGTGTCTGGCCGGTTGGCCTGACTAATAAACAGATGGACTTACCAGCGAAACCGAGCATCCACACTGCCAGCACTCACTTCCGCTGTGATGGACGCCTGGAAGTCCATTCCTATGGCCACCTATCAAAAACTGGGGGAAAGTCTCTCCAGTCGTGTGCAAGGTGTCATTGATGCAAAAGGGGGACCAGCATCATATTAATATATGCCTCAGGAATCTCCGAGTCCTTACCACTGGGTGTCCGGATACTTTTGGCCAGATAGTGTATAAGGGCTTCTAAACTGATTTTGTAGATTTTTTTTACGTTTCTCTATTTTTTTTCATGTACTGGTTTCCATAAATTAAGGAACAAAGTGAACGTGATAGCAGTGAAAGTATACTACCGAGTTGGATGAAATTTGGTGGATATCTTTATGACACCACATGGAATGAACGCAGGTGCAATTCGTACCATGTCGCAAAACATAAAATTTGAGAACGTTCGACGTGCAGATGAAATAGGAAAAGTATCTCAATATGGCGTGTGGTCTCCACGAACAGCAATACAGGGCGGACATCGATTTTCCAGGCTCTTAATAACGTTGTCAACGAGCTCCATGGTCAGAAAAACCGATTGTTCTCGTGCAACAACACGGAGGGGCTGGTGGTTTCGTGGAGGAGGATGAAGACCTGAAACACGTCTCCCTGGAGTTTCTCAGACATGCTCTATTGGTTTGGGGAGCGTGCTCACCATTCCGTATGCGCAACTGTCTTCTCCTCGAGGTACCGCTGCACAGCGCGTGCTGCGTGGAGCCTAACATTATCCGCCTACATAAGGCAATTTGGGCCAAAAGGTCGTGCGTAAGGTAACACAACAGAGTTCGGGATATCTTCCCCATAGCGTTGAGCATTCAAAGTTCTCTACGGTAGCACATGCAGCTCCGTGCGTCTTCCTAAAAATATGCCTTCCCAGAGCAGGACACACCGTATGTGCTCCTTTTATTGATACAAGAAGGATGAACACGAGTTACTAACTTTCTCTATAGATGTACACTCGTCGAGAGTCACTCTGTCGCGACTTATCTGTACTGCGATTTCCCGATAAGAAAATCTCCTTTCACGCAGGCCAATCATTCGCATCCCGTTGAAACTCCGTAACCTGCTCACATGACACTCTTTGTCGTCTACAAGGTACAGTGATTTCTCATAAAACGTTTACCGCTGGGGAATAACGGTACACTACTTTCAACGCTCTTCTACAGCCCTGTATATTATACGGCTTGCACTGCCGTTCAGAAGGCGCTGCTCAGCCCACATATGTGCTATCACATTGAAATAATTCTAATCATTTGCATGTCCTACCTTGCTTTGCGTTTTGTGAGGTACTCCCCACAAAAGACTTCGATAATGCGCTGCCGAAATATCTGTCGGTGTAGCTCAAATGGAAAAGCGGTCTCTCCGGAGATAACAGATACGTAGGTTCGAATCCGGGGGTCGACAAAAGGGAACTTCTCTCTACAATTCCCTGTATGACTCATTTATGGTAGTGCAAT
>JJRW01S0007558.1:17260-32387 GCA_001188405.1 Loxosceles reclusa | reverse complement strand
AACGGCATAACCAAGTCTCAAACAATGAAGATTTAAATCCAAAGCTAATCAGAGCAAACAGAAAACTTGTCAAAACAGAGGGAACTTGTCATTAGACACAACTACTGAGTTGCTCATCTACCTTTCTCTTAAAACTCTCAACCGTCTTTGCCTGAATCGGTTACAGCAATAAGTTTACCAACAAAAGTTGCAACAATATGTTCAAAAAAAAAGTTGTAACAACAAAGTTCAAAAATAAATGTTGTAACAATAAGTAACAATTCTTGGTAATTCACCGTGTCATAATTATAGTTACACTCAAAAATATTTCTGCTGAGACGCAGTAAATGCTAGCCACAATTTGTTTAATGTTCCATTAACTCTACCGACCGAGTCTCGCTGTTTCTTCCAATATTCCCATTGGCTTTAACCTATCAGCGATGATCCGAGTATCTTCTCTGAACTAACGATGCTGTTTCTCTTAAAGGCCGATACGTCGTTAGAGCTAATATTTCGGTCGTCCACTGAATACTAGCCTTTCGGGTACTTGAGGAAAAGGGAGGTGGTGGGAGCTAGAGAAGACATCTTCCCCCCGCCTGAGCGAGCAAACACTCCTCGGAGCGGAACGAGATTTGTGATTCAGCTTTCCACAAAGCTTACACATGTCCGCCTCTTAAAGCTTTAACCCCCCTCTCCTTCAGAAGGGAATTCGATTAATTAATGCAAGAGTAGTATTAATTAATTACGTTCATGGTGCAATTAATTTTAGCCTCATAACGGTCGGGAATCGTCTCTCCAAGGGACCCTCTTGTTCGTCCCTCCAGTAATCCATCTTTTGTGACTTTTCGAGAAATACTCACTACGTGTTTGTTGCTGATGAAACAAACACCGTTATTAAAATGTCATAAAGTGTTCATACGGCGACAGAGTTCGCCGTTCATAAATATTGATTTAACGTTTCGCGACAGACGGCGACAGCGCTGTCAGTCTAAGTTCATCGCTTATATATTCCTCTCTATCTGTACAAAGTATAACATTACGCTGAACGTGAGGGTTCTTCAACTGCATTTATTGCACCGAGAGAAAGCCCAATCATTACATTTTCTTAGGTTATTAAGTATCTTGATAGGGCGTACTTCTATGAAATATATTTTGGTAAAAAGCATATTTAAAATAAGAAATATTAATAAATATGGGAACTATTTTCTCAATGCGGTTGACAATAAATATGGGCTAAGTACATGGGGAAAAAATAAATCGGTGTAACAGGTATGAAATTAGCTGATGACAAAATTTCACAAAAAAGAAGTTTTGCTATTGTGCTATTAGCTGTAATGTCCACCCACGAATGACTTCAAAATAAGTGCAGAATTACAGCATCGGCGTAGCTTAATCGGTTAAAGCGGCCTCTTTGGAGCTCTGGGGATGGCAGATCCGTAGGTTGGAATTCCGGCGTCGACAAAAAGTAAAGTTTTTCTTCACAGATCTGAACTAGAACGGAGACGGTACTGGGGTTAACAGTGATTACTTAAGCGATCTGTGATCTAGCGACGATATCATTGTCCTAGCTGCTGATGCTAGAGAACGGCATGGTGTGAAAGAGAACCAATTGGGGCTCAAGCAAAATGTTTGGTTGAGAATACACATCAATCACAGAAATATAATCAAAGCAATTCATTAATATTTCCTTAAACAAAAGCATTGGGATTGATAGAAGACAGAGCTGGAGATTGTTGGCAGATGGGAAGATGGGGCAGCATTTCCAGTTCTTGGAAAAGCTGTATGACACTAAAAAACTATAATGGATTTTGAAATAATATTTTATGTGTGATCACAGAAATTCAAGACTCCATGTTGATACTGATTGTAATACCCTTGCAATACCCTTACATATTGCAAAGTTCACTTGGTACATAAATTCAGCATCCGCTTCGGTAGTGAGACAATTTGTTACTGCTGATATTGCATTACGACGCAACTTTGTCAAAGCAGGGAAAGGTCAAACAGCAAGAGGATCCCACGTCATCTCCGAACTCGCTAGTTGAAATGCCTCTGTGCGCTTTAAAGCTTCACACAGAACGAATAGAACGTCTTGATACAAAAACATAAAATTTCACAGCAATATTTAAATAATTCAAACAGTCAAATTCAGTTGAACTAACCAAATAGTGCTTTATCAACCACTCACTTATCCAGGTTTAAGTATGTATGTGTGACTAAGTGGACGTTTTGATAGTGTACAGTAATCGCACGACTAGCCACCTAGTGGTTCAAAATATTTACACCGCGAGTCAGTTTTGTGAATAAATCGATAGTGTTAGAGAAAGCGAGGAGTAAAAATAACCGCCTGTGGAAAGAAAAGTATAATTTGACACTCAGAAATACAATTTTTCAATTAAAAAAAAAATTCAATGTTTCTTCTCGTTTCTGTACGAACTTATACTGGTGGAAGCTGCACTGAATTGCCATTATTGTATGTCCAGATTACACCCGAGGCATCGATAGGTCGCGAGTTCTGCTGGATGTACGAACAAGGGTTCCACCTCGTGCTCTTTGAGGGCTTTCACGTTCTCGACATGGAAGTAGGTGCGATTCATTATTGTTCCTCAGAAAATGGCAGCCTCCTGAGGAAGTAACAAGTCCAAAAAGATTACTTCTTCCAAGACGCAAAAGCCGTCGCTCGAAACCGTCCTCACGGCTCGACATTTACGGAGCGCGTAGATCCTTATAAATGGAAGAGAGGACTCTGACTTTTGGACATTACCTCACCAGCACGTATACCACCAGGCGCTTGATAGCGCGCTTGTATAACGTTCGAAGCACCCCCCCCCACCTTACATGCGCGAAGTCTACTCAAAACTTACACTCTTTCCTTCACGCAGTACAAGTGGAGAAGAAGCTGAGATTCTTATGGTTTGTAACTCCGTGAACTTTTATATCGTCGCAAAACTCAATGACAGATCCTCCCATTCTTAAACAGTGTTGAGGCCTGCTCAAGGCTTTTGCACGTTACGACGACCATCACCTGAGGGTTGGGAAAGCTAAACTGTATGCGGTGAACGAGACTCCATTCCATAAGCCTTTCTAATGCTTTTCGGTTTTAACTCTCAGTTCCGCAGGCGTACGTGCGGGAATCAAAAGTGTACAATCATCTACATAAGTATGCGTGAGTGGCTCCCATCTTCTGGAGATGAAGTGTCATTGGCTACCAAGTTACAGAGGAATGGACTGAGGCAAGAATCCTAAGGAGTGGTCCCTGGCTCCAGCCTCCGCTCAAACGTGGATCCTTCTAATTCGACCAATACCTTCCTATCTGTAGAATGGGATAGAAACATTACATAGATTTTTTCGGACATTTCATCTTTTTCAATTGCAGTAAAATATCTTGCCATCACACTGTGGCTTATGCACCCTCCAAATCCAGTGACACCATCACAGTGAAAAGTCCGCCATTTTCACGTTCCTGTTGTAAAAAACTGCTTTTTTGTCGACGCCGGAATTTGAACCTACGAATCTGTCATCTACGGAGTTGACTAATTTATCAATTAAGCTACGCCGACAAATATCTTAGAAGCTTATTATCGAAGTCGTTTGTGGGAGAGAACCTTGCACCCACCCCCACGTTGAGAGAGAAGTCAGGATACCTCTTCGCCTTGAATGGTGTACCTAACTGTTGAGCCCTTGGCCACTATTGTGGGTCATTGTAAAAAAAAATATTTCTCTTGTCGTCACAGAAATTCGAATCTACGGATCTGTCATCTTCAGAGTTGACTTCGGTTAAGCTACCGCGACATGTATGAGGACAACTTATTATCGAATCATTTTGTGGAGTGAACCTTACACTGTGCCTCAACAATCAACTGTCCCAGAGCCATCGTTGTACTACGTTGCGACCTGAGGTTTAGTTCAGGAAGCCGCTCCGTGTAAGAAAAGAGTCGTTCCAATAGTAGACATTCTACGACCTTCCCCAGGGTCGAAAACAGGAAGATTCCTCTTTTTCCTTTTCGAAATCGTGTATCCTTTCCAGGCTCAGATAGAACCACGGCTTTCCTCACTTTCAGCCGCTTGGGAAGATTCATGCCTTGAGACATGCATTGAATACTTCAGCAAGCAGGTTTTCTGACTCAGAATCTTTGCACAATCTGCTCGCTGAGTCTGCCGTGACGCGGGGATTTCCCTTTGGGGACCCGCATGACGAATCTGTCGAATTTTTTTCGTTGCAAACATCGTGTTCTGAGAGATGTCTGGTGCATCTCTGAGGACATGCACCTGTTATGCATGTTGTATTATGCATGTATTATGCATGTTACACTGCCTGGAAAATCACACTCTGAGTCGGCATGTTGTCTACAGTGGTATCCTCTAGATAGCTAGTGTCCACATTATGACATTATGAGATTCAAAGTTCCTTCAACATCGGCGGCTAATGTTCAATTTACGGACACTGCAGTACGTCACCCTTCCATATGTCTTACCTCCAGCCATCTTAAATGCGGTGCGGAAAGGGCCAGCGTTCGGGGCTTTGTAGAATTCTGCCAAGACCCATGCTTCGCTTAGTTTATCAACTTTTACAATTTGCCCAGTTCTTTTAAACAATTACGCATTTTTGTGCTAGTATTTCCGGGTGAAATTCCCGTTGAAACCGGCATCGGATCGTTCTTTTGCCCGCCACCTTTTTAGTTTCAGTTTGTTAATGTCAATGCGATTAGCGTATTCAAAAGGATTGACCTTTTCCCGACAATGGCGAAGATTGACAACTTTCTTTTATTCTTCATTTTTCTATATAATTTTTATGTTCGGAATATCGAAATTTTAGGGATCGGTGAGTATGCTCTGGGCATGTGAACACGCACTGGCAGAGGATTATGTATATAGCCCAAGAATCTGAAGTCGTGATAGTATCTTACAGGTACTTAAAGAAAACAAGAAATTTCATTGAGAAATTAAAGAACGCGGAATAATTCCCTTTCCCAAATTCGAAAAAAAATTTGACCTTTTTCTTGACAAAAAACAACAACCATGTTTGTAAAAACAACCATTCTACACTAATTATGCAAAGTATGGTCACGGAATATGTGGAATTATATGTGGATCAGCTGAATGTACGGTACGATGAGGAAACCTCGTTGTAGAGTCATTGATTTGAGGTACGAAAGTTCATCATCGAACCCAACTTTTCTGAACCGAGTTGCAAAGTGTGATACATAAACGTGATGAAGCTTGGAATTTTTTGACGTAGAGGGCACGTCGATCAGGCATGGGGTTGTAGTGCGATTGCAAGCGGCTCGTGATAGACAGATGCAATGAAATGAGCGTGTGAATTCCGTACAGACCAAGAAGGAGTAAACGTAAGCCATTATTTTCAACCTGAAGAGTAAATTGAATGTTCGGATTTACCAAATTAATCTTGATGATAATTTTTTTTTTTCAAATCCTCTGGGGTGAGGGGCATTGTACAATGCATAAGTATCGTCAACGTAGCGAACATACAAATCAAATTTAATCGACTGAAAAAGTTTAGTTTCCAAAAAATGCACATAAATGTCGGCCAATATGGGACTTAGGGAGTTATCCATATCCAAGTAAATAGTTTGTCGATAACTAGAAAGTTTGTAAACCATAAGAGATTGATCAAAGTTATGTTTTTGGTTAACGAGATAATTTCCTGGTTTTTCAACTGAGAATAATGGTGCTTCTAGGGTGTACTTTAAAAACAATGTGAAATCACTTTCAATAGAGACATTTGTAAAAAATGCTTGAACGACGAAAAATGGCATGGTTACGTTAGAGAAAGAAAATACTGGAGTTCTTTTGTGTTTTTCTTTTTGACAAAATCAATAGAATTTTTGACGTTGTGCTAGTTTGATTGCAATAAGTGAGGTAATAGATGGACTAAATATTTGGATATGGCGTGAGCGGTTGAGTCAGCTTTCGATACAGTGAGGCCAAATGCGACAACACTCTTGTGCATTTTGGACAGTGTATAAAACTTCCTCTTGATGGCACCACTCCATTCCACTCCTTGGATCTCAGGGACTCACCTTTTTGGTGATTACGGGGAGCGACGTATTCTTTCCGAGGTGCAATAGTCAATTAGTGTTCCGTAATCACCTTATGTTTAGCACAACAAGGCTTTTACAGACGTTTGGGTCATTGAAGTTCAAATATCAACCAACCAAACACAACCCTCCCAATCTTTGATGTGCTTACACTGGAACCACGCCCAGGCTTCGTTATTTCTGTGTATTGCAAGCTCCCTATGTCAGATCGGCGCATCCGTTATGGCAAAAAATTCCAGCCTCACTCATGTTTGTGTATTGCACTTTGAAACTCTATTCAGAAAAAAAAAAAAGCTTTGAAAGTGAGATTTTGTACCTCAAATCTGTGGCTTAACAGCGTGGTTTACTCAGCATACCGTCAACCACAATTGATTCCATATTACTCCGTGAGCGCCCTTTGCAGAATTACAGTGGAATGGCTGCGATCCCATGTTTTCAAAATATAAGTTCAAGTATCCCTCGAATTTTATAAAGAAAGAAATTCACGTTATATCTGCTTCATGAAATCTCATGTTTCCTTAAATTGTCAAAGATTGCCTATCAGGACAGCAGACACTATCCAGACACCTATCAGGAATGAAGGCTTTTCAGGTATATACAGAATCCCCTGAAAGTGCGTGTTTGCATACGTAGAGCAGACTCACCGAGCCGTTTAAGATATCGAATTGCCGAACATAAAAAGTATGTGGAAAAATCAAGGATTAAACAAATCTGCCTTGTCCGTCATCGCTGTGAGAAAGACTAGCTTTTTCAATCTGCTAATGTCATTGTCATTGACAAACCGCAATCTCCAGCTGATCTCGATTTCTTCGAGGTATTCATAGTAAACAACAAAACCTTCCTGGTAAACGGAGGTGGGGATTATCGATGCACGGTTGCTGTGAGGGGGTATCCTTGCAAGGGATGAACAACATCGTGATTCTCTAGTCTTTAGAGACTAGTGGTGTGATGGTGTAATACCAGGGTAAAGGTCTGGTTTAAAATTGCCATTAGGTGCGTAAAATATTTTGTATTCCATAGGTTCCTACGTTATAGCGCAAAAACCATAGGCAAAATATCTTTCTCTCTTAAATCGTAACATACATCAAAACAACACTTTTACACCATAATAAACAATTTTCACTAACATCATTCAAAGGAAAAGAAACAAATACTTTGAATGCACGTATTCCTTAAAATTTAGGATCAAATTACGATTAAGTAACTAGCAGCAGTTTGTTGAGACTCATTAACGCAATTTTACAGTTACTAGAACTATTTCGGAATTGCCGTTATTCAACATATTTTAAAAAAACAGCAAAGACACTGTAATTTTATATATCAACACTCACGGAACCGTAATCAAGAAAAGCAGTTTAGAAGCCGTTACAATTATTTATGATTAATTAGCAATATATCATAAACAGTAGGAAGAAAGACCCTAGTATCTACGGTTTCCGATTTTTTTCCCAAAGTAATCCGGCGGAAATAGAATTTCGCTGTGATTTTAGGGTTATGCAATAGCCTCCTAAGAAAACGAAAACATAACCGTTAACATTATCTGTGTTTTACAGAAATTGGAAATAGTTAACAGGGCAAGGTAGCAGTCATTTTACATCCAATACATTTTGGCTTCACAACCTGATGCTTTGTGCTGTTTGTACAAAATACACATGTATTTTTATAGTAAACTAAGTGATAGGCATAAGTGAATCAAATATCCAGAACGATGTTTTCGCTTATGTATTTTTCTCACACGTTAATTATTTTATTGAAGCCAAAATGAGGAAAACCAGTGAATGCGAGAGAGAGAAAGAGAGACGGAAAGTGGGAATGAGCGACATAAAATTATGAATTATATACAGTAGAAAGATTAGCAACATAACTATACTATTAGAATATAAGACTGTTAACCGGATTGAATGACACATTTTCACCAAAGCAAAGCAATGCAAATTAAAATATAAGATGAAAACCGAAATTGCCATTTTGGTTTTCATCTTATATTTTAATTACATCTTATATTTTAAATCATCTTTTTAAGTTGCTACTCTTTCTACAGTAGAGACGAGAAAAGTAAAAAAGAACGACAGCAATTAAATAATTCAGTATAGCAATAAAAAAATTACGACTGAACAATCATTTAATTGGAAATTGGAAACAACGTAAATACACTTGAGTACATAAAATAAATTCTCCGAAGCAAAAGATGAGTGGAGTTCATTTTCCAACTCTTGAATCCAATTACCAGGGTATTTTGTGCAACCAAAAGAAGACTTCAAGTGCATTTGAATTGCTTCAGACTTCACGCCAATAAATACGAATGAAAATTGCAATAAATATGACCGCCGGTGAATACAGAACTCTGAGTAAATACGCGATTTTTCGGGATACAATGATGCAAATGAGGTTTGATTTCCTGTGAGAAATAGATTTTGCTAATGTAATTTCCTAAACGTTACAGCGTCCGAAAAGCCAAGTATCGCGCTGTTAGAGAAAAAAGTCGTAATCCACATAATGTTCAGAGACCGCCTTTTTTTTTCAGACATAACAAAAAACAAATTTCCGATATGGAGGCTTTCCGTCAAATTGGAACGTGTTTAAATGGAAAATTACGCAGTATTATGTTCTACATTAGAAAAAGTTTTTCTAGGGATACTTTGTACAGTGCACGTCGGACCGAGATCAAGATTAATTTCTCATCTACCTTCCATATGCAATATTTGTTACCAAATATAACAACAAAGAGGACACGTTAGAGTTCGTGATGGCAAAATTGCTTGACAACTTAGAGGATTATAACATCCGTTATAATCCTCTCAGGAGTCAAGCAATTTTGCCATCACGAACTGCAAGAAGCGCCCCCCCCCAAGTGCAATATATATGTTGAGAGAGAGTTTTAGATATTATTGTGGAAAGAAAATACCAAGTTTGTAATGCCCTGTTGTAAAGTACAGGCAGAATGGGCATGATATACAACAGGGTTTACATCTAAAGTAAATTTCTGAAGATTCTGCTGCTCGAATGAACTTACACGAGCGTTTAGCAGACATGTTTATGATGAATCCAAATTTGAGGTTTTTACCCAACAGAAAATAATCAAACTTCAACTTAATTAACTTAACGAGATTGATGAACTAAAGTGCGTATTAGCAAACTTGCTAATTAGTGAGCAGAACCAAAGTACAATCTAAGACAAGTCTTTTATTTCAGCTCACGAAACAGTACACAAAAATCAAGCTAAGTGCTAATTTGCACTTTAAACCAAAATTCTGAATAATTTCAATAATTCCAAACACTTTTCAAATTACAAGTAAAAATAATAATAATAATTAAGTACATTTGTACATAAGTCACCTTATCTTAGCGAAACCTTTAAGTTTCTTTTCAAACTTTTAAAGCTCAAGTTTTTCACATAATTTAGGCTCTTAAATGGCTTGATAAACTTTAATTTTTATCTGACAAGATCCTTAATTGTTTCGACAGTAGAACCGGCTTTTACTGCAACAAAAAACACAGTTGGCCTTCTTAAAAAAAAACTCTCAGGTATGAAGTGTCAGAATTTCAAAGAAGGCACTTGAAGATACGTGACTACACAAATTTTTCCGGCTCTACTTCAATATTTAAATGCACATAAAATACTAGAGAACTAATGATAATGCTTATAACACTACAGTTGCAGAACTTCTGTCACACCTTTTAATTCAAGATGGTATTAACCTAAGTGCCAGAGCAGAGAATACAAGCCGTGCACGCAGAATGCGAAATAAGAATTCCCAGAATTCTAGAATAGCGCAATAGAGGAATTACCACTTTTCGTGAGCGTTGCATTTTATATGTTGCCACGCAATTCGTCTGATGACGTAACGTCCCTAGCTATTTTTTTTGTTAGGTGGAGGAGATTAGGTATGTTTGGATGTTAAGTATTTGCGCTTGCGGTTAGTAAATATTAAATATTCAAGGGAAAAGTTAAATCATTACAATTTAAGAGAAAGAATGAAGAAAGAATTGGAATCCATGGATAATATATCGATTCTTTCTCTGGACGAGGGAAGGAAAGAAACGACAAGACATATATGGTTACAATTCTGGCTGAGACACGTGGCTAACTGTTGCCCCTATGTGACCAAATTTTAGAAAAAGAGCAGCAAAAGAAATTATTTAAGAATAAGGATTATGCAAAAAGATTACTTAAGAATAAGGTTTCGCCCAAAAGTAAGAAAAAAACAAACAAAATTGCATAATAACGAGAACTAAATATCCTCAAACCTTAACAGAAAACTAAAAGCTTTTATATAATAAAACACCAAAAATAAACCAAAATAAAGCAAAAAGAACATCGAAACGGGGAATAAATATTTTGCAAAGTACATTTAAACACGAGAAAAACAGTCTTGCCTAAGCGAAAATATAACTTGATGAAAAAGGTAGCTAAAGAAATCATGGTTTTTATAAGGAATTGCATAGAAAAGGCATGCCTCTGTAGGAGGAGTAGTCCCCATTTGTTGAAGACTGGTGCTAACATGAAGCAAGCAGTGATGGTTTGTTGGTAAAGATGACAGATTTTATTACAGAAAGTGGTTAGGTGTGTTTGTCTCCATTTCTGTTTTGGAATATGGCATTTAAGTGGATAAAAGAAAGTTTGACTTCGGCCACGTGGGTCGATTCACATGGTACCTTGTCGGAGAACTGTTTCTTCCGTGATCCATGTAACGGATGTTAGTGTTTGAAGCAGAGAAATCAATTTTTAACAACTCGATGGGATAGAAGTTCTTAAGAATATGGGTTCTGAGTTTTTCTGTAACCTTAAAGAAGAAAATATCTTTTCTAAGTCAAAGGTGAAGCTATCTTAGACATCGTGCAATAAAATAAAAGTGATAAAGACTTTATTTGAGGTGATGCAATCCCAACTGGTTAGAAAAACAACTTTAAGCTTAAATTATTTTCGTTTTTCGTTCGTCAAAAACGCTAGTAACTAAAGAGTTAGTGGTATAAAAATTTTAATATCCTGCAAAGTGACGCATCTATGTGCATTATTGCATTATAAGAAGGTATTGGAAGTGTACATTATACGGGAAACAAGAAGAAATTGGTCGTTATTTATATCTAGAATGCAGCCAATGCATCTAAGACAGAAAAGGGATTCGTTAGTTGCCGAGGAGAAATATTTTTCATCTAAATAATGCAAAAATAAGTTTGCTGCCAGAGAAGCGTACGAAGACCCTATGAGGATACTTAGTTTTTGAAGAAAAAACCGTGAACCATCATTGCTGAAAAGTCAGAAATTAGCGAATGTTTTCAAATGTTGACAGCTGCAATTTAGTTTAGTAGGAACAGTTTAAAGTAAAAGCATTTGTGATAACTTAACCAAAAGATTAGAGGTGAACACAGCCAAAACAGCGCACCCAAGAATAACTTCCAAGACCTATAAATCAATCGCATTTCTAGAAATCAACGTAAAACGTTCTCTTCGTGTCGTTATTTATAATGTCTTCCATCTCACTTAAGCACTAAGCTAAACTGTGTTCGCTATTTCAAAGGCTACCTCTTAGAACACCGATATATACATCATTTTAGTGGATATAACTCCAACTTGGACTGAAGAGGTCTCGTTAAAATCCCGACTTCGATCAAGTTGCAATAACAGCATAGGACCTTGCTCGGACACCATTTTGTAAAGGTCGAGTTTGACAATAGCGGAATTCCTACCGACGTTGCTTCAACTGGGAGCAAATACTTTTCTCACTATGCTATGATAAAGACGTGGATAGTTCTATTATGTGTATTTCTAGGGATGACCATTTTACCATGACAATATAGGAGATTTTATAAACTTTTACGAACCTAAGAATGAATTAATATCTAACTGCAAATTTACCTGATTTGCAAATTTTAATTGTTCCTGAAGCATTATTAAATAGAACTTGCCGAATCGCATAAATTCCTTTCATCTGCGGACATTATTTATTTTCTTATACTATTCAGAGAACTGCCAAAACTCAAAAGCCTTCTTTTCCCACTGTTTTTCTCCCCTTGTAAATTTAACAAACCACTCTGCAGTTACATTCATTTTTTTTCAAAGATTGCTGCCATACTAAAGTTTCCTGACCTCATAACAGCTAGTTCAAATTTAATACCTAAATATAGTTATTTAAAAAGAACAAAAATCCTTTAAAGGAACTTTTTCTGATATTTTCGAAGGTGCTTTATGTTAACTCTTCAGAAATCGAAGAAAAGACAGATGCTCACAGTCTGTCCCTTGTAAAGGAATCACCGGAGTAGCACATTCTGCTTCGCAGATAATTTACCATAACAACGAGAGATTTAACTATTACGACCCTTGTGGATAAGAAACACATAGAGAAAATAAGTGAGAAGACACTATAAAATTATATTATACGCTCATCATGAATTTGACAGAGGATAAATAGTAGGAGCTAGGAAGGCGGGTGTTCAAATTCTGAGACGGCGACACATTTGGGGTTAGCGCGACAAACCATCGCAACTATGTATCTAGACAACATGAGCACCGGAATAACGAACAGTGATCGTGCTGCACGTAGACGGAAACGTAGATTTAATAAACCGGTACCAGGCAGGCTGGCTAGCGTCGTTATTACCGAACGTTACGTTAACCTGCAGCGAGTAAAAGCACAATATAACTAGGATGTGCCCACTACTGTGTGTACAAGGACCATTTTTCGAAGTATGATAAATGTGGGGATCAACAGCCGACGACAGATTCGTGTCCTTATGATAACGGACTGGAAAATCATCGTATTAGTATCGATGAGTCACGTTTCACTCTCCATCGTTCTTATGGCAGTCGTCGGGTGTGACGTAAACCATATGAAGCCATGCATACAGCTTACCGAGTCGGTGTAACGCGTAGTGTTAGTGGCGGTATCTGTTTGTGTTTCCTTCACCTAGGCCAAACTAGTTTCTCCGAGTGACTCTGCAGACGTCCATCGACTGTTTCACCTATGTACAAATGCTTGCAGATCATATGCATCCTTTTGTGTCGTCAGTCTTTCCAAACCGCAATGCCAGATTAACAATTCGTCACCTAATAGATGTCTGCAGGCGACCGAAGGTTGAGCAGAATGAGGACCTTGCAATACTCGAATGTCCCGAAGCTCACCAACATCAAATTCATTGATAACTTGTGGGACTACGTGCAGGGAAATGTTGATAAGCGCCAACCACAACGTTTGTCTCTACATTGTGTACTTGTCGCATCTTGATGTGCTATACTCCCACTATGTTTCAGCACCGTATTGAGTCCATGCCTTACCATGTGGAACCTCCCATTCGAGCAAAACGTAGTGCTACCCAATACTAGGCAAGTGTACGTAATAATCTGTTCTGTTATTGCAGTTCGTTTCCATACGAAAAATAGGAAAAGTCAAAACAGAAAGGACTCGATTATTAGTGAGATGGACACAATCTCTCGACGTCCCGCCAGATCGTGTAACATCCGGGTTCTAAATCTGTCATCGCGATCCATTTCTCCTCTTGAAAGTGCCGTACTTGCCCGTGGCTTAAAGTTTGCTCCAGTCGTTTTGGCCCAGGATGTTATCTTGCTAGAATCTGTATTAGAAAGGGCCGACACAAGCGAGGCAGAAGAAGTTCGAAATGAAATTGCAGGTATTCGCTCACTAGCTCGCCCACCACAGCGTAATGTGAAGGACATTGTGATCTGCCTGTCGATCATAGACACCCTACCGTTGTATTGGGTATAGAGAGAAAGATCAGGAGTTGTGTGTGTGTGTGCTCTCCGACAGCAGCACTTACACCGCGTTTATTACCGACCCAACTTTTGCCTACCATAGTAAAATGAATGAGCTATTTTTGATGCTTTAAGTTAGAAACTCAACGGAAAACTTTATGACAGACTGAAGGATACGTCTGAAACAATACTTCGTTCTTGTGGTCTTCCAAGGACACATAATACGGGAATACTGCACCGTCTCAACATAAGCTTATGGGGTTCCCAACACATGAGCTATCGAAAATCTAGCATCTGTCATTTTCCCCCTTTGATTGGCTTATTGGGTTGCACATTTTTTTCAGCTCAGGAGTTCGTTCACTGCATTAACGGACTGGGGATCAGCGAAGAAAGAAATGGTGTCTTTTAACGTGAAGTCACTTATCAGTTGTATCCCCGTTGACACGTTGCAGGAGAGAACCGACTTGAGTGCTAAAGAGATCTGTGAACAGTTAGTTTTGCCTTGACGAAACGAATTTCGCGTTCCCGGTTATTGTGTATCGCCAGATCCAGGGTACGCAATGGGCTCACTGGTTTCAAATGTCGTTCATACCTTTATGCAATGAAAAATTCGAATTGCAGTTGCTCAGCACTGATCGCTTTAACATCAAAACCACGAAACGCTACGTTGATGACAGATGTTCGATACTACCAACTTCACAGATTATGAGATTTCACAACTGCTTGAAATGCTTCTAATCAAATATCCAGTTTACACAGGAAATTCATCGTAAAAATTCCCATACTGACAGGTGCCTGGATTTCCATTCTCACCAGCCGAAGTTGTAACGATTTAATTTTTCCCTTCCCTTAACATTACTAACCACAAGCGCAAAAAAGATACCATCCATACTCGCCTCTACTGTACAAAACGAATTAGCTAGGACGTCACGTCATGAGATGATTTGAGTGGCAACAGTAAAAAAGCAACGCTCACATGAAAAGTAAATTCTGGTGCTGCGAATTCTGAGTGCAGAGCCCTGCGTTCTGGGATCTGACTTTTTCAGTCATTGTAGCCTTCACTTAAGCAGAGGGTCAGAAGTTAAATTCTGCGACCGTATAGTTATAAGCACTAACACTAGTGCTTATGTATAACTGTGTGTAATTTAAGTATTGATTTAGTGCAGGCAAATTTAGTGTATTACGTACCTCAAAGTGCTTTCTTGAAAGTTGTGCTTCTCCGTACCTTTATATCTGAAGGAAGGCCAAACTGTTTGATGTTTACGGTGTAAAGCTGGTGCTACGGTCATAATAATTACGGATGCTTCAGATTAGTAATTTAAATTTATAAAGTCCTTTAAAAAGGCCATTGAAAGTGATAAAAAACTTAAGATTTTAGAAG
>JJRW01S0007546.1:41437-58787 GCA_001188405.1 Loxosceles reclusa | reverse complement strand
CTGCTGTTCTTGAAGAAGTTTTCAAAGAAATGAAATGGGAAGAGAAAAGAATTCGAATCAGTGGTGAGTACTTGAGCCACCTTAGATTTGCAGGTGATGATCTTTGATACGAATGCAACAGAATCACAAAGTATAATATCAGAGTTATACACAGCAAGTAAAAAAGTTGGGTTAAAAATGAACATAAGCAAGACAAGAGTTATGTTTAATAACTTCATCAGTAAGGATACTATTGAAGTTGACAAAAAGAAGATGGAGGAAGTTGAAAGTTATATTTACCTTGGTCAACAGGTGTCTATAGAGGGACGCATTATGGAAGAAATTAATCGCAGATTGAAGCTTGGATGGAGAACTTTCGGAACAAACAGTGTAATCTTTAAAGGAAATATAATATTGTGTTTGAAAAGAAAATGTCCAACCAGTGTGTGCTTCCTGTTCTGACGTACGGCTGTGAAACATGGACATTAACTGCAAAGGCAATTCAGAAACTGCGGACTACACAAAGAAGTATGGAGAGATATATGCTGGGTATTACAAGGTGAGAGATCGGAAGAGAAATACTTGGGTGAGACAACAGATCAGAATAAACGACATAATCATATGCATCAAGAAACTGAAATGGAAGTGGGCTGGGCACATCATTAGAAGGCATGACAATAGATGAACAAATACGCAGATGGACAAATTCTTACGGTAGACGTCCAGACACTATAGCCGTTCCCATTAGCATATCTCGGACTAGCGATCCACTTAGTTTTGGATTAGCAAATTATGCAATTGTTACTATATACGGAGCTCATTCCCTATACTCACTTAACAATGGAGTCCCATGTATGTTACAAGTTACGCATCCACGTTGATCTTTGAACAACAACAACAACAACAAAAAGACTCACTTATCTATAAGATGTATAATTCCATTTGCATAAGAGAATAACTCAACGTAGTTGCTCAAAATGGCGTCCCAGGGCGTCATTACACGGCCGACACCGAAAGAATGAAGTACTGTCTCACTCTCTCGCAGATACCTGGTCTGGTGTTGATCCGAAGCTACAACGATTCGCACAATAAGGTCTTTCTTTCAGGAAGGCTACAGGTGTCGCGTACATCAATGCGTCTCGTACATTTCGTACATCTTCCGCTAGAAAAAGAAGTCTAGTAGGTTATAGCCCGGAGCGTATAAGCCAAGCCACAATCCACCGCCAGTATACCTCGAACTTCGGAAGTATCAGATCTCTGCGGAAAAGTATGCCGGGGCACTTCATCATACATAAACTACATGTCCTTTTGTGTGGTGAGCACAGAACTCCAAGAAACGGTGCTAGAAGCTCTGTATCCAAGAAGAGATCGTATGCAGCACCAGTCAGACATTCTGGAAAAAGGTAAAGTTCTATTAGGCAATCACCAAAGATACTTGCCAAAATGTTAAATCCAAATCTCTGCTGGTGCTTGCGAGGACCAGTAACGTGTGGGTTTTCTTGATCCCAAGCATGATGGTTATGATTGTTAAGAATTCCTTTCCGGGCAAACGTAGCCTCATCATTGAGTACGCGATTGTCAGAAAATGAGGATAAACAGTGTTCACCTGGAGCATCTACCTACCAAACTCTATCCAACGCAGATAATCAACTTCGTTCAAAGTTTGGACCTATGCGCGCAAAAGGGATACATTCGTGCCTCATGCAAAACATTCGACACCGAATTTTGACAGACATCTATTTCGCATGCCACTGCTCTTGCATATGTGAAAGGAGCTTCTGAAAATTACTGAAAGACACGGTGTTCCATTTGCTGTGTCCGCACCCTTCACAGACGTTTAGTATCCCTCATTGTGAAAGATCTGTTTGACATTGGACTTTCGCATGGTAAGGTATACGGCGATTCGGAAATCTCTCACGGCACAATCCTTGGTTTCACGTTCATTACCACCTGCTTGGCCGTTCATCTGATGCATATCCGCCAATTCTTCGTGTGCGTGTAGTCCTCAATTCCCTTCAAGAATACTTCCATTGCCTTGCGCATGGTGATATCGATTAACAGTTTTGGCTGCGTTTTTAAACGTGTTTTCCTAATCGCCTAACCCCTTGATCAGCTGACCTGATTTGCTTCTTTTGATTCTCATGCGCTGCTTGTGCATGAGAAATAGTTGTGCGTTATGGGTGTTTTTCGAACTCTTACGCTTGTCCAGAAATTTCAGCTTATGACAAGTCATCAGTAGTGAGCAACCTCATTTCGTATGTTAACTATTTTTTGATATACCATTTTCGATTTTAAATATCGTATTAAACGCATTGAAATTCGAATTAAAAGGCAATTTACACCAAACATTTTCTGATTTTAAATGTTATACTGTAATTTAAGATACAAAATCTGAATTACAGCCAACACTCTCAAAATGTGTGTGCTGCCTGCGGATAAAGCGGCATAAGTCTATCTTTGCTAGTACCATGAATGGAATGCGATAATAGGTCCCATTTAAAAAAATATTATTCGCCTTGATGTATACTGTAAACCCTTCTTTGTTTAAAGAGTTTACGCTTACCCTGTATAATACTTTGCCAATGCGGCTGAATACCTAACATAAAGTCTATTTTCCATTACAAAGCTGAAGATCAGCAATAGAGGTCGGGCATGCTTTCCGATTTAACCCTTAACCTTCACGGCGATCGTTCTACTAAATTTCTGTGGACCGCTGGTGAATTCTGTTTCTTGTTTTCTCTGAAACATTGGAAAGAAATAATGAATAACTTCGGGATGAATTTGCAATCATTTCTCAGACTCATCTCAAACATATTCTATGCGAAAGAGGGAGAGGCTTTTTGGGTTCTGGCTAGGGTAGTTCTTTTCCACAGCATTTGCTTCAGGACATGTAGCTACAAGCATGCTTTTGAAAAAATGAGTTTTGTTGATACGAAAATGGTTTTGTTGTCAAACTGTTTCATAATGTGAAAGACTCGCAGAGTGGTCCAAAATATTTCCGTGAGCATTGGCCTATGGAGAACCAAAGAAACCGATGAACCCAAATGGCATTATCCATTAGCTTTTGTGACAGTCACGCGAATGCCATAGTCACGTCACTTGTACCTCAACCACTGTGCTCAACGCGCGTACGCGATGCGTGGGTTACTTAGCACAACGTTATGTTTGCGAAGGTGCGAACTCATAGCAAAAGGGTTATCTCATTCATCTTTTAACCGCAATTTATATCATGGTGCATTATTGATTCCCCGTCTTTATTATAACTGTCAAATGCAAAAAACTGCGGAATAATGGGCGAGAAGCGTCATGTTCCTTACGCTATCGTGTTCCTATAGCGATAGAGTGTTCCCCGTTGATCAATGGCTCTTAGTGATTTTGAACCACCGCCATACAACCTTCGCTCCCTCTACACTGCAGTTAGATAAGTCATGGAAGTAAATAATTAAATCTTTTGGCAAATAATTATAGGCTTTAAACTAAGTTCTAGGCCTACGTAAAGATACATAATAAATGCTTAAAGGAAGTTTAGGGAGGTAGAGAAATTTTGTGTCCGAGATGCGCTCTCTCTCTCTAGAGTTCTATAATCAGTGGTAGTAGTTGATATTAAGTTCAAATGATACTAAGCACATTGGTGCTAACTTTCAATGTGTTCAACATTTACGCAATTTATTGAATATACAGGGTGTTCGTAAATTGTTTCGAGAAAATAAGAGGGGTGATAGTACCCTTCAAGACAGGAATATTTAGAGTGAAACCTAGGGCCGAATTTCATTCAGAGTGTCAGAAAAGCTTAAAGCGTAAATGTTCTGAAAGCAATCCCTCCGTCACTGCCCCGCGTAAGCACCAGCAGAGATTACCTGTGAACATCTAGGCAGGTAACCTGGGCGATTTCCTGGTGGGTCCGTACCTGTTGCCGGAACGTTTGACCGGCGCAGCGTACTGTGTCCTCCTGCAGTAAGTGTTTCCCGGTTTGTGGCAGGCTGTTCCGCTTGCCACACAGAGGGACATGTAGTTAATGCACGACGGAGCCCCAGGGCACCTTACCACCACCTTCCGACACTTCCTGGTTGCCACATATACTGAACGGGGTGGAACTGTGGCTTGGCTTTCACACTCACCGAACCTGCGTCCATTGTACCTCTGTCTCTGGGGCAGATTAAATTCATGGTATAAGAGCAACCAGTGGACTCCGTGGAGGATCTCGTCGCGGGAATCATTGATGCAGAGGACAGGATAAATACGACACCAGGAGTCTTCTAGAGGGCACCACCGGTTTTTCATTCGCCGGTATGAACTTTGCAACGGAACCCTTGTGCCCAAATTTGAGCATCCACTTGGGATTGTGCAACGTATGATTTTGTTCATTCTCATGTCTTCGCTGTTGAAAGTTCAATGTAGACATTTCACTTTACACTTTTGTGACTCTCTGAATCGAATGCAGCCGTCGGTTCTAGTGTAAATATTATTCTTAGATAGACCCTCTTATTTTGTTGAAGCAGTTTACGAATACTCTGTGTACAAAGAATAATAAGTAAAAAATGCGAACTACACGCAGTGGTTTTTCTTCGTAGTTCATATCATTTGGCAAGAAATCGCATTTTCGTAAACCTGAATTGTACCAAAATTGCTCAACCGCTGTAAAAGGGAATTACCATCTTATATTCGAAATATCAAAAAAAAAATGAAGTTTAAATAAAGGGATCTTCACTTTGTTAAAACGGCTTGATAGACATTGGACAGCCTGATAATAAAATGTGCGCTCTCTACTATAAGTAGAAATTTATCTTTTGCTTTTAGTCATTTTCCCTTTTTCTTGCTGTCACTGACTTCGCGATTAATAATAGCCTAAACCAGTTTATAAGGTTCTTCACATAGATTTTGTTTGTAACTTTTTTTATACGATTATAGATTAATGTCTCTTTCGCTGTTACTCAAAGTGTTTGAAGAACAAGATGGTACGGATGGGAAGAAAAAAGTAGGACACATATAACAAATTGCGTGAGATTGAAATTTAAGTACCGTAGGCGGATTTGATGACACAAAATGAAGTCCGAATTAAAATAATGAAATATTAAGTGATGTAAAAACGTAGAGCACTGATTTAGAAATAAGATACACGTTTTAATAATGTACTCAGTTTATTTGTACAGTTATTTACATAAACAACATCATGACTTACTAACATATCATATTTCATAAAGCAGCCGGCTTTGTGTTATTACCAATACTAGGAAGGCGGCATCCGTTGTTCCATTATAACTGAAGAAGTTCCATTATAACTGAAGAAGAAGGAACCTCCACCTCCCTCTAGACAAAGGAGAATGAACGGGTTTCTATATTAGAGCATGCCAATAATGTTCCCAACCATTTGGCACATGAAGGTTTAACTTTTTCTCATCACTGAACAATACTGTTAACCATTCGCCCTTCCAATACATGCATAAGTACGTTTCAGGGCACTGCAGGTGCATTTCCCTGTGGTGTGGTTTCAACATTGGCGTGAGATGCAGTTTTCTGTATTTGGAAAACCGAATGGTCTGCAAATGACTTAAAACAATAGACCCTGAGACAAGAATGACTATAGCGAAAACAGTGTTTCCTGTACATACATGTTTTGACTTGAAGCAGCTCACATAATTTGTCAGTGTGCTACCGAGATGACTTTTTTGGTCGTCATATGCGTTCCGATGTAGAATATACTGTACAAGGTTGATCACCCAACCTCGTTAAAGGCATAGATTATCCGGCAGGACGAAAATCCAAAACGGGTGCTTTGCTTCGGTTTAAAGTTTGCTTCTTGACACGATCCGTCCCCCGTTTGTATTATCTCGCCTATTGAGAGATTCTTTAAATTCCGCCAGGTCTGCTACGAACAAGAAGAAACTTTGCGACTTGCAACACTTGATTTCTGATTGTCTTTTGTATAAAAAAGCCAAACCCGACCAAGCAGATGAGGGTCGGAGGATTGCTGTAATGGGCACAGAGTTTTAAGTTGATAAAGTACAGAAACACTATTAAAGATAGCTAAACATTCAACTGAAGTAGATAACAACGAAGGCTAATCTTTCCAAGATAAAAAAAAAGGTAATTAAGTCTCGTTCTAATTTCAGCTAATCTGAGGAAAACACTAATCCACATTCGACTGCTAACTGCGCCCGATTGTCCGCATTAGCAAAAATTCATAAAACTGACACATCCTTCGGCCCAATCGTTTGGAACATTGGCACGCCTGGCTATCCGCTGGCCAAAACATTCCCTCCCCTGATGCAAAACAACACACATACTAAAACACGAAAACTTTCATGGCCGGAACCTTCGTTAGACAGAAGGGCTTCTGGGCTGGATTGCCGCGTCCTGTCCTCAACTTCGAGCCGATGTTTCGATGTGGTTGCACACGTCCTCCACAGGGCAGACATCCTCTTCCGTTTATAGCTCTTCCTCAAATGAGGAATCCTGAAGTGATCTTTCCTCAAATGAGGTGTCATTTAAGGAAGAGCTATAGACGGAAGAGGATGTCTGCCCTGAGGAGGATGTGTGCAACCACATCGAAACGTCGGCTCAAAGTTCAGGACAGGACTCGGCAATCCAGCCCAGAAGCCCTTATGTCTAACACACATACTGTTAAAAATTCGATTGAATTCGTCACAAAAGTGAACCAGGTCTCATTTAAAAACCTTTATAATGTCTCTTTGACGTTCATTTGTTATTTACTAACGCTTCTGCAAAAGAAGCGATTCTTTTTTTGCCTTCGTCGCCAGAATCCATGAATACTATTTTCCATCGAACTGATTGTATTTTTTGCTACTCTGAATGAAATGCTGCGGTAGATTCCATTCTGAAAATTGTTCGTCTTTATGGGTACTATCACGTCTCTTACTTTGCTGAAACACTTTAAACACCCTGTATAATAATAACGGTTTGATAAAAAGTATATTCACAATAGTACTCACAATTTAATGGTATTGGAGAGGAAATTACATTTTACATAAATTATGTATTGTCCACCTACAAAAGACTTCAAAGTAAGCAAAGCATGGTTAAAGCGGCCTCTCTGAAACTCTGGAAGTGGCAGACCCGTCGATTTGAACTCCGGCGTCGACAAAAAGTAAAGTTTTTCTTTTCAAATGGCGCCCGAACTTAGCTACACACACCAGTGGCCAAGGACCCAACCATTAGGTCCACCACTCGAGGTCACCTCTATACAGTGACCTCTCTTTCAAGTGGAAATTGATGTAATGTCCACCCACAAAAGACTTCAAAGTAAGCATAGAATTTACAGCATCGGCGTAGCTTAATCGGTTAAAGCGGCCCCTCTGGAGCTCTGGGGATGGCACATCCGTCGGTTCGGACTCAGACGTCGACAAAAAGTAAAGTCTTTCTTTACAATTATATTCGTATATATGTAACTTGTTTTGTCACTTTGTCCTTATTTTCACGTAGATATGATTCAAAAATGGTACGGAACAAAATTAATATATATTACAGTGAAATAATGCGACAATAACTCTTTGCAAATAGATACACATGCAAACATAGAACAATGGGTATCACAAATAAACTATTTACTTGGCGTCAAAACCAAGATTTCCTTAGTTCCGCGGCTCACGACATCGGAAGAATGACTGATCTTTATCATCAGAAAGAGATATGTCGCTGTTCTGATGAAGTCAGCTGTGAAGCTGATGAAACCTTGATAAACTACAAACAAATTATTTATTTGTGATAGTAGTTCCAAGATTTGAGAATACATATTACTTCGTAGCAGTTTACGTTCATAAAGAATAATAAACAGTACGGGATTCGAGATATATTCGAGAATTATTTAAATATCTACTTTGCATCATGAACATCAGTATTTCAATAATTCTTCTTCAATATTATCTTCAATATTTTTTGTGATTTCTCCAATATTAGTACCTTATTTGTCTCCGTATTAGAGAAGGTTTACAACATATTTATAAAATCTCTAGACTAAACATAAAGTACAAGTGCACCTGCTCACCGATGCATATGATAAAGATGATGCTAATGACAGATTTTAAGTAGTCGCTCAGTAAAATACATCATGCTTCAAGTAATTTTAAAGCTTTTTTCTTGGCTAGCTTTCGAATATCAAAAATTAGTTTGGTTAAATTTACCTTGTAAAACGCACTTTATAGCGCTTTTCCTTCACGCATTTTTGGAAATCGTAAAAATTAGAAAAAAGTAAATAAACTGTCTAAAATACATGGTTTTCCATGTTTTGACTCTATTTTGCTTTGTATCTTGCACATTCCTAGTTGAGAGAAGTTTTTTAACGCAATCATTTGCAAAAAAAATCACGCACAAAAGGGAAGTGAACAAAACAGCACACCCAGCAAGGGAATTTCTGCAAGTTGGGAAAGTCCCGTATGCTCTGTCCTTCAACGATCCTACAAGGATTGACGTCACACAGACTCAACTTCACATGGCTTCTCCATAATGCTGAGGAGGTGAATGTGAATTCTGCGTCTGGTTCTAAAAAAAATGTGCTTCAGGATATCTACATGGAAGCTTCACCTAAAAAGAAGAGAAAAAAGAGAGATTCATCTCTAAGGAGCTAGCGTCTAAAATCTTTAATGAGACTAACTGTACTGGGATTTTTTTACGTTCAGCACAGTGCTCACAAATTCCATTGAGATCAAGAATAAAGAGCAACTGCTTGAAATTAGGAAGAGTAGTAGATAAGGAGTTTCATATTGTCTAACAGAGTTGTAAATAACAGGAATTGTTTAGTAGACGAAGTATTTCAAGCAAAGACAGTTCAGAGTTTCATCAGAAGAATACATGGAAACTCAGTATTTTTCTCTAACATTTCTGAGTTCCCCTTTTGGTCCAGATTAGTGATGGAACTAAATCTTAGTTAGACGGGTTTTATTTTTCCTGTTGTGCCTCGTTTCAGGGGTTTATGTCCATAGAAAATTGTTTACTTGTTTTGATAATAATTATGTTTTCTTTTACTGTTTCGTGGTATACTTCTGTCGATGGAACTTTGTCCCGCAAGTAAGATATATTATTCGGAAAATAGAAATTTTGTTGTATCTGATCATTAGGGTAGTCATGTATGGCCCCTATAGTAGAGTTAATTGTTTATAAATGAGGGTAGATCTGACTTTTTTGTTTTGTTTTTTTTTTGTATATAAATCTTCCGTATGTTTTAATTACTTTTTGTTTAGTGTGCAGTTTTGTTTTTATTATGCGTAATGGTTTTTTATCTGATAAGAGAACTCCGCGCTGTGATTAATGTAATATATAGGATGTTTCAGCACAGCGTGTACAAACTCTGAGAGGGGTAGATTGCTGAAAGACGAATTTGAATCACATCGCAACATAGGGTCGGTAACGACATCTTCACGCGACAGACAGAGTTGCTCGACGCTGTAAATGGCGTCCTTGTATGCGATAGATGGCATTGTACGGTCACGGGACTGTTAGTAGGCCTCATCATGCCTCTTCGTCTCGACGAACGAAGTTAACCGGTGTTTTTGCAGGGAGTCGTGCTACAACGTTTGGATGAACAACAGGTCCAGCAGCCCCTGCGCCACGATATATGGATACAGAACGATGGGGCCTCCCCCACTTCAGCCATTGTAACGATTTCACCCGTGCCTTCCTTTTTTAACATACTAACCAAAAACGCCAAAAGATAGCATCCGTACTCCCCTCCGCTGGACAAAACCAAACGAGCTAGCAAGCAACGTGATGAAACGAATCGAGTGGCAACAGTGTAAAAAAGAAATGCTCACGAGAAATTTGAGCTCTCGCTCTCGCCCCGCCTTGAATGCGCGGAGGTGATAGGTGTTTTTTCGGCGACCGTAATTTTAAAGTAGTGTTACTAAACACTATCATAGTGCATCTGTATTTCTGTGTAACTTAAGTACACTGAAATAGTGCCTAAAATTATTAGAGTATTAAGCACAGTCAAGTCCCTTCTTTGAAACTGTGACTAGTCTTACTCACGAGTGTGAAAAAAGGTCTCTACTGATTGATGTCTACGAATTAAAGCACGTTTTACGGTCGCATAAATTAGGGATTCTGTCCAGATAAGTAAACTAATTTTTCAAGCCAATTAAAGTGACAAAAATTAGGATTTGAAAAAGTTTCTAAGTGAAGCGAAAGTTAAATTGAAAATTAAGGTGACTTAAAGTACAAAAAGTACTTATTGGTTTTTGACTTGTAAGTTGAATATAGTTGATTTCTTCAAATTTCTGCATTTTGATTTATGTGCAAGTTAGAACTAGAAACAATTTGTTTCATGGTTACATTTTGGTTTGTATTTATTCGTGAGCAACATAAAAGTGTTGCTTTAAATTTTTCTTTGTTTTTTTCATCATTAGCAAGTTTGCTAAAATTTAATTATGTTAATCTAGTTGAAATTTGATTTTTATGTTTGGTTAATCCTGAATTGGATTCGTCACAAAATGTCTAAACGATCGTGTAAATCAAAATCTATTAAAGCAGCGGAAAATTTACTTTCTGACACCGAGATGATCTGACCTTAAACTTAGATGTAAGACCTATTGGTTCTCATACTCAATTAGCCAGTGCTTTACAACAGGGAATTACACGATGAAGTTCGTCAGCCCTTAAACGCGATATTTGGACGACGGTGGATCGGAGGTGGTTGTGGCATTGATTGGTTTGCATGACCGCCCGACCTGTCCTGCCAGAATTTCTTTTTTTAGTGTTATCTAAAGGATCTGGTGTACTACAAGCACAGTGAATATTGTAATGCCCACCCACAAATAAATTCGAAATAAGCTACAACAGACAAGCGTCGGCGTAGCTTAACTGGCAAAGCGGTCACTCTGGAGCTCTGGGGATGACCGATCGACGATGGTTCGAATCCCGGCGTCGACATAAGTAAAGTTTTTCTTAAATAATGGCGCCCAAACAGGGACTCACATTAGTGGCAAGGGACCCAACCGTTAGGTCCACCACTTGAGGTCAGCTCGTACCTAGACCTCTCTTTCAAGTGGGGGAGGGTGTAATGCCCATCCACAAATGAATTCGAAATAATCTAATACAGACAACCGTCGACGTAGCCTCGTAGCTCGGCCTGTAAAGCGGTTACTCTGGAGCTGTGGGGGTTAGAGATCCGTTGATTCGAATCCCGGTGTTAATTTAGGGAATAGAATTTTTAGTCATTACAATGCAGACATGACTGCAATGAAATTGAAATTATTGAAAAAATTGGAAGGCACGTGTGGGTCGGCCTCAATTTGGGCCTATTCCGTATCTCTCCCGGAAGAAAATGAATAAAAAAAGGGGAAGAAAGAAACTGTAAATATAGATTACGTATTGATCTGTCCTGTAATATTCAATAATGTACAAAATGCCGGAAATAAGTTATTATTATTATATATTAGTTGCCTGTTAGAAATCTGCCATAATACCTGCATAACAGATTTCTGTAAAAATTATCTAGGTAACCATCATGCCCTTTACAGAGGAGCAAAGAAATAAACGAACAAAGAAATAAATGGGTTCATTCCAAACTACAGAAAAACACAGCGCCATCCCAGATCATGAAACCTATCCATCAATTTTCTTGGGAGATACAGCACTTTCTTTCAGGTATTGTTCACCGAGTACGTCCAGACATATGGCATTACTCTGTTATGTCATGCATCTTGATTTGTCGTTCATTGGACACGTGTCTCCTGATCGATCATTTAATGTTGACAGTCTCTGAAGCGTGTTAAACGAGAACGTGTGCTGGCCAGTGTAATCAATTGCTATCGGGCTGCAGCCAGACTTTGAAAACCGAAATCAAACATGTCACGCTGAACAGTATGTATACTTTGTATACTGCCTCAGCAATATACATCGATAGCAAACTGCCACAGCAGCCGCCGGTATAGCTCAGTCGGTAGAACGCTTGTTCCGAAAATGAGATGTCCGAGATTCGAATCGCGGTGTCGACAGGTTACAAGGTGTTCGACAGGTCGAATTGTTACAACATATTGACATCGTTCCACCGGAGGGCTCGGAAGCCACTGCTGATGAAGCATGAGAACGAACCCTTCGTTGCATCGTACCACAGACAAAGTGGTTTTTCACTTTTTCGGGATACACAATGAATCTCACAAATCTATGATACTGCAGCTGGCAGTATCGCTGTCAGTAAAAACTGCGAGCAACGATGATAAGTATGAGAAAGTTTTGATAAAGTCGACCAGACAAAAGCGTGAGATTCCCGAATAAATGCAATGGCGAACACGGATAAGGTTCGAAGCTGTAACCAACTTGACGCCATATTTAGTCTTGTGACCTGTTGTTTGCTTTACACTCTGAGTAAGAGGCAGGTAACGAAGACCGTCTACTAAACACATTAGACAACTAATGTAAGTGCTCAACGGTGCTCTACTTACCCATGATCCATGCAAACATCATGTACCACAGTAACTGAATCCATGGCGTACGAACTATCTGTGAATAATGAAAAGTTATCTGCCCCTCATCAATGATTCTCTCACTCAGCTCAACAAGTATGGTGTTCACTACAAAAAAGTTAGATGCCCATTGCATCACGCCAATTAATTGCCCATGATTATTCGCAAGCAGAGCGTGGTGAGTACCTGTCCTTCGAATGAAACTCCCTAGTAGTAGGAGGGAATGTGAAGATTGCAGCAGCTTTTTGAGAACCATAACTAACCCAATATTCCCATCATACATCTTAGTGTGGTAATTTTAAAAGATTTGAATTGTAACACAAGCTCACAGGTACAAATCGCCACTATTCCACTCCTTGCAATTTCCCCTAAAACGAGGTTTTTGCCAGTGTACAACTCAGTTACTTTTTGCTTTGATTGTTCTTTTCTAACCTAGGCCGTTCTGACCAGATCGAGAAGAGGTGTTGGAATCAGTGTGCAAAACAGATTGCTCACACATGCCGATCTGATTCTAGATGCACTAAGCAGACCACTAGTAAAGAGGAGCATCTGATTATGAAGCAAGCACTTACACGTGTAATGCCCACCCACAAAAGACTTCAAATATAAGTTCTTCAGACAAGAGTCGACGTAGCTTAACTGGTTAAAGCGGCTCTCCGGAGTAGAACGTTCCGGGTTCGATTCCCGGCGTCGACAATCAGGAAAGATTTTCTTTACAAATGGCGCCCGAACTTAGCGACTCACATAAGTGGCCAAGGACCCAACCGTTAGGTCCACCACTCGAGGTCAGGTCGTACCCTGACCTCTCTTTCAAGTGGGGGAGTGTGTAATGCCCACCCACAAAAGACTTCAAATATAAGCTCTTCAGACAAGAGTCGACGTAGCTTAACTGGTTAAAGCGGCTCTCCGGAGTAGAACGTTCCGGGTTCGATTCCCGGCGTCGACAAACAGTAACGATTTTCTTTACACACGTCAAACTGCTTCGTTATTTTCTGTTCAGAGGCAGGTTCCCACCATAGTTCGAGCTTCCCGTTTCTAAAAATATCGTTTTCAGGGCACTTGTGAGAGGACATTTGATTTCACGGCGCCCAGTACGTGTGCTACCATTGAAAACTACCCACCGTCTGGTACATTTGCTGTGGTGGCGTGTACTCCGACAATTCCCTGTTACAAAATGAAACCGGATTATCTTCAGCGACAAATCACTGCTCCCTTTGGGCATTTACGAAGATCCTGCTTTCCAGGGTTCGTGTATGAAGGACTCCTTGCTCAGCTTCTCAATTCTGCATTTTTGTTGAGCGTAACACGTCTTCCTCAGCCTGTGTTATGATCAGGTTGTCATCACCTATGACAATCGCATAGTAAAAGCCGAATGCTCTTGGTACGTGCCGTACCAGTCTCATTGGAGACTTCTGACGGCCACCCCGAAGGGGATCCAGAACTTTGTCGCAAGCGAACACTACTCGTTTGAGGAACCATGTTGGGAAAACGGGATTCTGTTTCACCAAAATCAGCTGAGGTTAAGACAAACTACGCCGCTCTGAATGTGGACACATTGCGCCGTCTAAAACTATACATTGTACAAAGTCAATGCCAGTCACTTATCATTCGCTTCTTGGGCCGCAAGTCACGATGGGCGACTCTAGACTGGTCGAAAGCACACCCAATCCACCACGAGAAGAATGTCAGGGTAATAAAGCCAAAAAGGGTCCCAACCACAGCCTTGTTGTACACTCGGGTAAGTCTAATGGTGGGCGCAGACTCACCTGAGACAATCCGTTAAACTAAACAGCCCGAGTAAGCCAGGTCTGCTCCAACAAGTCTCGCTGCCAACTGTTACAAAAATAAATATGAACCGAGACTCGGACTAGAACCGGTGACCCGATCATCAAACTGCTCATGCGCTAAGCAGCTAGCCACACTGTTCGGTGCTAAAACTGTCATATATTCAACTTCAGCAGAACGACATTATTGAGAAACTTCAATGATTGAAGCCCTCAACGAGGAAACGGCCTATCTCTATCGCTTAACATTTCTAGCCCTTCACCAGAAAAACTCAAGTTCCGGTCCTTAGTAACACCCTGCTCAGTTCACCGGAGATTTTGTCTGGAAGCACGACAGAGTGTCGGCATAGCCAGCGGTCGCCTCTCAGTAGAAACGCGCTCAAGACTCTGAAGAGATCCACGTTGAGCTGCAAGTCAGTTGCTTGTCTGGCCTCTGACCGAGTGTCAAAGTCGTAGGTTTAGTCACCATCTGTTTACATCTCACGCCTTATTCGCAATACGTTCGACTAACTCCGCGACAGTACTGGAACAGCCAAGTCCGAGAGCAACCATTGCTGCAAGACGACGAAAGCTACCTCGATGCCTTACGTAGACCGCTTCAGAGCTGACGGTAGGGTCTCATCCTACCGCTTACAACATCAGGTGAGACCATCTCACCTGAATGACTTAGACCACATGGCTCGTACCGCCGGATAATTCAGTAATTAACCTGTCATAGGCTACAAAATGGAGAGCTTTGTTAATTATTCGGGGGTCCCACCTTCAAGCTTTGTATAGTTGGGTAGTCGAAGGTCGACCACAACACTATGCCTCTCACCCTTTAGCATCAAATGACTTCATAACCCAATCATTGGAGTTACCGGAGCCACGTGGGGTAAATCCTAGCAGTAAGTGAGTCGGCCACTTGCTCGGGTTGGCTGACGGACTCACGGCTGACGGCTTCGGCTCCTCCCGCAATGGACAGTCACGTTCCTCTAGCGTAGGGGAAAAGCATATTGAGTGAAAAACTCTTCTGGGGTTACTTGCTTCGTGTCAGTCGACATCGACAGACCACTGGAGTTCCCGGGGTTACTTGAGATGAACTTTAGAAGTGATAACAATGATGACAACTCTTGTTGGAATCTCAGGGACAATGACAGCGCAGCGATATACTCAGGACATCGTGCAGCCTCATAGTTGTCTGACATGGCAAAACAAAGTTCATAGGTTTTGTTGTTTGCGCACGAAACGTTTTTTATTATTATTACGCTGCACTGAAGGCAATCTGATCGCTACTTACGCTTTGCGCAATTTGTGATCACGCTACGTATTGCACTCCGGGCAGTTTGCCCACTTCTATAAGATTAGAAAAGGGGATCTTCGTTGGAGGATAATATTTTGTGGAAAAGCACACAAAGAAAAAAAAACAATAACTTCCGCAAAGCACTTTATGGCGTACGAAAAGAACGCTATCGGGTCGTTTGTTAGCGAGTTGATGGGAACCTTAAAACGATATTAAGCAAATATGCCAAAGGAGGGGATCAGACAAAAATAAAAGAAGAACAGTAACTTTCCTGCTCCTCGCCCCCTCCAGCGATTGCTGTGATGGTAGATTTGTGGAGAGGACTTTGTAACAAATCAATGCTCTATCGCGAAAAACAGAAATTCTCTGTTTTAGCAAGAAAAGAGAAAAATATTTTGCGGAAACGAAAATACGCTTTTATTGGAAAGTAGAGATTATCCTTGGAGAGTGGATGCTATCGGATTATTTCGCAGGTGTACTTTCCCGCCGCTGTTAGCCATATCAGCCTAAACAAGAAGGGCGGGATGGAGGAGAGGCAAATAAATAAGGAAAGAAAAGTGAGCGCATTTTCAAAATGTAACAAATAATATCATTTTCAGATGCCTCTATCTACTAAGCGTGAGATCTCAGCTCCGGCTTTACGGCTGGATTTACCGCTGTTCGTCGTTGGGGGATCGTTGACATAGGTACACGGTGTTTGGGCGCGTTTGTCGTGAAAGTTTCAGGATGTAGAAAACAGCATTTAAAAAGAAAAACACTTCTCAAAACAATTAAGGGTTGTCGTGAGTTCGATATGATAGTGACATAATCGCTTTTACGAAAATAAAGAGATGAGTCCAAATGCATAATTATTTGCAGGATGCACATTTTCAAATTGTGGAATATGCAAGTTTCGTCTTCAGGTACTAGGTGCGGGCGGCAGTACTAAAGGTTAGGTACTGGTAGGTGGGTCAGGTATTCGCTTGGTAGGAAGATGGTTGTTGCGTGGTAGTGGTGGTGGACGTAGCAGTGATAGAATAGGTAGGTAGGGATGAAACGAGTGACCTGAAGCATACCTGACGCAGTCAATGAAAGGAACAATGGACATGCATTGAAGGCATTGTAGAGGTGAATGCGATGTCTGAGCAGCGTGATTTGGCCAAATCGTAAGTCTGGAGAGTTACCGGACGTTTAAAAGCTGTCAAACGCAATATGTTGTAGTAAAAGCCATTATGGTGTCTCAAACTGTAATTTCGAGGCTATGGAATCGGCTTGTGAAAACGGGAAATGTACGCTGAAGACCAGGACAAGGTCAGAGGCGTGCAACATCACAAAATGACGATCTGTTTTTAACACTGACGGCGAGATGAAATTGAACGACGCTCTTCTGTAACAACACTTTCGTGCGACTACTTACAACAGAGTTCCAACTCAAACTGTTCCAAACCAATTCCAGAGTGTTGGTCTGTATTCTCGCAGACTACTGGTATGTGTTGCTTGAACATCACACATTTTAAAATCATCACATTTTAAAAGAACGTGGTGTCACTGTTCCTTTGACCTGAAAAAGTTACTCTGCCAGCGATATCATGCAGAGTCTTTCAGTCGACATTCGTAGTACTTCGCTTCTATTAACAAGCTAAAATAATATATGACTTGTCAACTCTTTTTATGTGGAGCATGAATAAAAAAGCCTTGTCGCTAATGGTTGAAAGGAAGGTCGAGATACGAAAGCGTGCGGGTAGGACATGTTAATTCGAGGAAATCAATGGCTGCGGCTCACGCTGCGCTGTTTATGTATCGTTTTCGGAAAAGAAACACATGAATAAATGATGCAGGATGGAAACTGTGGGAAGATACAATTTTTTGTGTCAGAGCAGCCAGAAGCTAAAGTTAAAAAGTTCTAATGTGTA
>JJRW01S0007543.1:83813-97489 GCA_001188405.1 Loxosceles reclusa | reverse complement strand
TCCACTGTTTTGGACAAAAACCGATGCAAAATAATTGTTAAGAAACCTCGCCATACCAAAGTCATCGGCAATAAGATCTCCGTCTGGAGACAAGAAAGACCTCGAGTGGCGTAACAAACGGTTGGTCTATGTCATTAGTATGAATCCATAAGCCATTGTAAAGGAACTTTCAATTTTTTCCACGCCGGAATTCGGACCACGGATCTGTCAGCTTCAGAAAGACCGCTTTTGCATTTAAGCCAAGCCGACGATTATATGAGAAGTTTCTTATGGAAGTCTGTTGTGGGTGGAACTTTGCAAATCTCCATAGGGTATCAGTTAAGTCATTTTTTTCCATAAGGCCTTACGTGTGTTTAATCATTTGTTCTTATACGCTTCTTGATGTGAGGAGTCAGTATTTATGTGAGATATTGAGAAAAATCCTCGTTATTCCAGGAATTCCAAGTAAAGGGAAAACCATAAGTAGTTCTACTCCTATTAGTGTTTTGAAGTCTTACTGCAAAATGGCGGCACGAGTTACACAACTGCTTGGAAATATTGGTTGCTCTTGATTTCACTTTGTAGGATTCCCAAGACTCAAAGAACAAATGACTGCTCCCATTGATCATATTCTTGCAGGGCTCTTGAAAAGCATCGAAATTATTTTTGCGTTCCTGCAGGTCTGTATGTCCTTTGGCTGTGGGATTTATGTGAATGAAGATGAGGACGACATAGGACCTTGTAAATAAAATCTCTACTTCCTGTCGACGCCGGGAATCGAACCCGGAGCGTTCACCTCCAGAGGAGCCGCTTTTACCAGTTAAGCTACGCCGACGCTGTGATTCTATGCTTATTTTGAAGTCTTTTGTGGGTGGATATCACATCCTCCCCCATTTGAAAGAAAGGCCAGGGTATCGCCTGATTTCGAGTGGTGGACCTAACGGTTGGGTCCTTGGCCACTAATGTGAGTCCCTGTTTAGGCGTCATTTGTAAAGAAAATCTTTACTTCATGTTGACGCCGGGAATCGAACCCGGAACGTTCACCTCCAGAGGAGTCGCTTTTACCGGTTTAACGACGCCGACGCTGTGATTCTATGCTTATTTTGAAGTCTTTTGTGGGTGAACATTACAAGTTCATAATAAGCACTCATTTACAGGGAACGCAGACGATTTGACTTGGTGAAATAACCTATTTGTTTTGCTCTTTGAAATCGTGAAAGTGAACACGCACCTTTTAAGCTGCTAGTATTTGGCAGGGAGTCAAAATTTATTTGTCAGACTACGCGATTCACGCACCAAGTGGCGTCATTCCAGGCTGCCCGGCTTTGTTCTGCCAAGACTACAAAATTACAAATAGAGGTATAAAGTCGGTCATCATGATAATTGAATAAGAATAAAGCCCCTGCTTCCGTCTGCTTACTTTGAATACAGCGCATGAGAAGATCTGCCGCATTACGCGGTACACCTATATAGAGGGGTTAAATTGCATTTTTATTATTATTATTATGCTAAAAGTATTAGTGCTGGCCTGAGAAAGATTTGTAATGTTACTGTTTATGCCGTCAAAGAAATAAGATGATTCGACCAAACCACCGTCTTTTAGAGAAACATTATTTGATGATTAATCACCAGGAAAACGCGACAGGTTTCGCCGTTTGGTTGTAGCTGTTGAAAGATACGCCGCAGAAGTAGAAAAGTATTAACTCAGCTTACTGAAAGTATGATCAATTTTCTCATATAGTTGTACAGGAACGAGATTACGCTTTTATGGCTAGTTGGCGTCTGTAATGATTTAACCTTTCCCTTCCCTATTTAACATTTACTAACCACAAGCGCAAAAAGTTCACATCCATACACGCCTCGACAAAAACAAATAGCTAGGGACGTCACTTCATCAGACGAGTAACGTGGCAACATATAAAAAGCAAAGCTCACGAAAAGTGGAAATTCTGCGTGCAGAGCCTGAGTTATCGGCTCTGGCACTTACGTTCATACCGTCTTGAATTAAGCTGTGTGATAGAAGTTCTGCGACTCTAGTATATTAAGCGCTAACAATTAGTGCACTTGTATTTTTATGTGTATTTAAGAATTGAAGTAGTTCCGACGAAAATTTGTTTTTACGTATATTTAAGTGCCTTTCTTTGAAATTGTGATACTTCATACCTATGAGTTGAAGGTAAGCCAACTGTTGTTTGTTGCGGTAAAAAGCCGGTTCTGCTGTCGAAACAATTAAGTATCTTGTCAGATAGGTAATTAAAGTTTATCGAGCCATTTAAAAGGACAAATTAAGTGTCAAAATTTAAGGTTTAAGAGGTTTGAAAAAAAAAAAAAAGAAACTTAAATGTTTCACTAAGATAAGGTGATTAAAGTCCAAAAGTACTTAATTAGTTCTTTTTTTTTACTTGTAATTTGCAAAGTGTTTGAAATTATTGCAATTATTCTGAATTTTGATTTAAACTGCCAATTAGCACTCGGTTTGATTTTCTCGTTCTATTTTGTGAGCTCAAATAAAAGAGTTGCTTTAAATTTTACTTTGGCTCTGGTCACTAATTAGCAAGTTTGCTAATATTCACTTTATTTCATTGAATTCACTAGGTTAATTAAGTTAAGTTTTGATTTATATTTTTGTGTTGGGTAAAAACCTCAAATTTGGGTTTATCATAAACATGTCTGCTAAACGCTCGTGTAAATCCATTGGAGCTGCAGAAAATTTGCTTTCTGACACCGAGAGTGACCAGATCTTTAACATTACTTTAGATGTAGTACCTGTTGTTCCTCATGCTCATAAAGCCGGTGCTTCACAACAGGGCATTATACGTCTTACCCGTTCGATACCTTCTCCTAGAAGAGTCGCCCAGATGTTTCAAGTGAAGCTACTTCCTGCCGTCCGCAGACGAAAATATACCTGCAGGTTCTTCTACTTGCCGTTGTTCTTTTCTTGCAGGTATTTTCTTGTCGACGATCCAAAAAGCCATTCGTTTGGCCAACATTAAACCATTAGCTTCAATGCTCTTCGAAACAGGACTTAGTTCACGGTGAAACCTTTCCTGAAAGCATCGCAACCATCTAGAAACGGCATTTTGAAGGCACTAGGATATCGCCGTGAAGAAAGTCACGTCCAACAATTCACTTGGAACCATCATTCCCAATGTTCTAATGTCACACTATGTAATGTCTGCCCACAAATGACTTCGGAATAAGCTACCCAGTTACCCTGTTGGCGTAGATTAACTGGTAAAGCCGTTCCTCCGGTGCTGAACGTTCCGGGTTCGAATTCTGGCGTCGACAACTTTTCTATGCAAAATGGCGCCCGAATAGGGACCCACACTAGTGGCCACCCCTCGAGGTCAGGAAGAACACTGACCTCTCTCTCAAGTGGAGAAAGGATGCAATAAGGTCATCCCACAAAATTCTTCAAAAATAAACTTCCCAGATGAACGTCGGCGTAGCTTAAATGGTAAAGTCGTTTTCTCCGGAGCTAAATTTTCGGGGTTCGAATTCCCGGCGTCGACAACTTTTATTTACAAAATAGCACCCGAATTTAGCGACCTACATTAGTGGCCAAGAAGCCAACCGTTAGGTCCATCACTCGACGTCAAGCCGTACCCTGACCTCTCGCTTTCAAATGGTGGAGGGTGTAATGTCCCCCCACAAATGACTTCGAAATAACCTAACCAGTTACTCCATAGGTGTAGCTTAACCGATAAAGCGGCTCTTCCGAAGATGAACTTTCCAGGATCGAATTCCGGTGTCGACAACTTTTCCTTACAACCATTGAAGCAGGACATAAAAAGAACATTTGCTCACTTAAGCGCATCGTGAAACAAATACAAAGGAATGAAGAGTTGAAAAAAACCAAAATAGCAAAGTATTACAAATCATGTCAGAAAGAATTATTATACAGTAACATTAATATCCAGAACCAGAAGCATGAAATAACAAAGTTATTTTTTCTTAATGCGGGGTACCCAGAAAAAACAAATGAGGGGAGAATAAACGAAAAAATAATTGAGCAAGAGAGTAATCGATTTTCTGCTCAACATTGATGAAAAAATAACATCGATTTAAAGTCTACACGAAAACCATTTTTCCGTATAAGCGTGCTTCCGGAGATTTAACGTCTCACTATTATAAAAATGCTGTTGCAGCGAGGAATCTTCATTATCATAATTCGTCTATAAAAACCCGGTTTTTCCCCGTTTCCATTTATCGACCTTTTGACTAGCTTTCGTCACGCGAATTCTCTCGCTGGAGTGGCGTGTTGGCTAACCTATATTTTCGCGGCTCAGTATGTTTATCTAGGTGAGCACGGAGGATAACTATCATCGCAGGACAAACAATATCAATGGGTTTTCCCAGAATAAATAACCGTTGCGACATTTTGCTTCTGTTTTCGCAAGGGCTGTTTTCGTGCGAGGATCTTCAGAAGCAAAACTCACGGAACTATGACATTTTACACGTTAATTTACCCCTACTCCCTTGATTGTACTCAAATATTTGAAAAAGCGAATTTCGTCGTATGCTCACTCATCTGAAAAAAAAAAAAGCCACATACACCATGTTGGAAATGCATGAAGCTCTATATGCGTGTGAATGTCAGGGGTTCATTGAAGTAAATGATTACAATATTAGAGCAAAATGATAGTTTATTGCGGAATATTAACACGTGAAAGGAGGCTTTAGTACTTTGTTGGGCCGCCTCTAGCTTAGGCAGAAAACGTAATACGGGTTGACATCGAGAAATAGAACCTCGTTACTTTGTCCCGCGAAATGTCTGTCGACAGTTACTGTAATTGGATATCGAGGTCATGTAAACTGGTAGGATTATGAAGCTCGTGTCTAAGATGGTCCCATACATTTTCAATTTGCGATAAATCTGGTGATATGGAAGGTCATGGAAGTGTGGCAACTTTGCTGAGACATGCCTGTGACAGCGTTCCCTTTTTCGGTCGAGAATTATCCCCGCTGGAAAATGGCTTCAAGGAACCCTGCGGCGAGTGGCAACACGTGTGGCCGTAGGATGTTTTGAATATATCGCTGCGCTGTCATTGTCTCTGGAATCACAATTAGGGGAAACCGACTGTCGCATGTAATGGACTCAGACGATAGTTGTAGTCCGTGGGAAGGTCCTGAGGAAGCTGAAGCATTACTTCAGGATGGGAGGCTCAGTTACTGAATCATGCGACGAGATGAAGATTCTAAGAGTAACGATCGATAAGAGTCTAAGTTTCTTCCCTCACTTGCATAGAGTAAAGGAAAGAGTAGAGGAAGTCATGAGTCGACTAGCATACTTTCCCCGGGCAACAGGGGGGACTGAAAGGTGGAGCACTTAGAATGGTGTACAAACGTGCTATTGTGGTGTATGCCGCCGGTGTACTGTGGCAGGCAGAGGGTAATGTCCGCGAGGTGAAAATCCTAGCCTCCGTTCAAAGGGTTTGTGCGATACGTATTTATTGAGACTATGAAACGGTCTCGAATGACCCTTTATGCGTACCGGCAGGCATCTCCCCGTTGAATTTGGTAGTTTCCCAGGAAGCTGCTTTCTTTCGAAAGGCAAACATGCAACGTCCTTGCTTCCTTGTAGAGATCATGGAGGCACTCTTGGAACCAGAGGTGGAGCCTTGGAGAGTACACTCGTTGGATCTCCTGACTTGTCCTTATACTCCTGGGGATCAGTCGGATGAAGGGTACGAGGTTTTCACTGACGGTTCCCCAAAGAGGGAAGCAATGTGACTTAAGGATGGGAATCTGGAACATAACCTGAAATCCAGACTGAATGGCGAGGCAACCGTGTTTCAAGGGGAGGCCATGGCCCTGAAGAAAGCAGCAAATTGGGTGGGGGTCCTACCACCAAACACTGGTGCAAGAATTTTATCCGACAGCATGTCAGTTATCAGTGCTATCGAGACATTGAAGAACGTAACCCCTCTTATCTGGGGGCTAGCGAAGGCAGTGTGCTCAGAGTCTAGTAGACGTTCTGTCGAATTGCTCTGGGTGAGCGGCCACTGCGGGACCCCAGGTAACGAGGTGGCCGACCAGTTTGCGAAAACTGGCTCCCGCCTAAGTTCTAAAACTAGGAATGTCCCTCCAAGTAGTGCACAGTATAAAAAACGGCTCGCCTCGAGAACGATGAAGGAATGGCAAAGGCATTGGTATACCTCAACGATCAGCCGACATGCTTATGAAGTCGTGCCGATTGGTTGGGGCGACGGCATACTGAAGTACTACGTAACGCAGATTGTTACCGGTCACCTATCTCCATGGGACGAAACACCTCTCAACGCCGGCGGGCATATGTGGCAGTGCAAGTGGAGATGCTCGCCACTACGGGCTAGAATGCCCGCACACAACAGTAGTGACGCGGGATCTTCGCTCTCGGGCAGACCCGTCTGTCGGTATACAAACACAGGCTGCGAGATGTGATCTGGAAGAACTGGCTAAATTTATAAACTGCAACCTCTCCCGTCTGGAAGCTACGTAACCGGCGGAAGAAGGAGTTAAGGGGGACTTGTCACCCCAGTGAGGCTGGAACCCCATCTCACAACCTGGGTCGAAGGACAGTGGAAATGGTAGCAAGCGCGAACAATGGCCAAACACGGAGGGCCATGACTGACTGGAATCCCCATAGGGGGTAGCCGTCAGAAGTCTCAAATGAGGCGGTAAGGAGCATAAGGCGAGATTACGGCTCGCGCGCTACGAATGTCGTATGTAATGGTTCCCCGAGATCATAACACCCGGTTAGTGGATGTGTGAGCCTCATCAGAAGAAGCATGGAGACAGCCGTCGCCATTTTCCAAACGGAACTGCGATTCTTCGCTGAAAACCACCCGTTTCCATTTTGTATGCTTCCAGTGCAGTCGCGCACAGTATCACTGTAAATAGAAGCGTCGTTGGGCGGTTGTTAGTGGTAGCATACCTACTTGGTGATTTGAGGCCGAAGGTCCTCCTGCAAAAAGATTTGAAACAGTACTGGCAGACACTGGGAGCTCGAACTATGGTGCATCCTGCCTCTGGATGGAAGGCATCAAAGCATTTGGACGTATCCGTGCTTCTTGTAAAATCAGACAGTCCTCTCTACTGGTAGTCTGTCGAGGGTATCCTGAGGCCGATCACCGCGTGCGAGTACCCTATTGCAGACATTGATTCCAGAACCTAATGATGGTCTAGTCAGGACTCCATACAAGCTGACCAATTTTTGCAATCTAATAATGCGTCCCTCTCTCAAACTCTCTTACATGGGCGAGTTTCCTTTTCCTGCACCATAAAAGGGATCAAAGAATCCATCCACGAAAAGAGAGCTACAGGCACGTAACCTCAGCGAACCTTTTTTTCGCAGAAAAACATAAAATCCTGTTAAGTCCTCTGGTGGCTAGCCCGTACATCACATCACATTACAACTTTACAATCATTTGTATATGTGGATTAGACATACTATCCCTGCATACCGAGGTTTGCAACGAAGCGACGACTCCCTCATGGTGTATGATTTTTTTTGCACATGCGTGTACATTCGTTCAAATGATACTAAGTTGCAAATACTATTATGAATGCATTCACTGTCATTGTTTACATAATACAAATCAAGGTTCGGGTATAAGCAGAAAATAAAGACATTTTTCCTTTTACTGTTTTAAACAAAGGCTTTTATAATATTGAATTTATATCGATATAAAAACGAGAATGTTGCAGGCGGCAGTAAGATGAAAAAAGTTTTACTGTAAGTGGACATACGGAGAGAAAGAAATACAGAGACGGGAACCACGCATTCGAGAGAAATAACACGAGCAGACGGTAATGGAAAACCGCGAAACAGACGGCATCCAGTTGCACTTTTTCCTCCGCGTATGAAGCCATGGGAAGAATAACAACTCTAATAAAAACAAAAGGAGTACAAAGAAGAAAAGAGGAAACACACACACAACGAAAAGAGAGAAAAGAAAACCCACCACGAGGAGCTTTAGTAGCATGAGATACCACAACAGTCGAACAGCAAGAAGATGGATGATATTTCAGTCCACCAACGTGATTTGTGCGGTTTGCCATTTTGTGCTACAAAGCTGGCGGGGAAAACACGTGACCTCCATAGTAAAACGGCCCATGGTTATGTGGGCGGATGACCGGGTGCGGAGAGGAGGGAACTGCGGGGTGGGGCTAGATGGTTGAAGCGCAGAGAATTAATGCAACCTGCCTTCCTTTCATCGCAATTGGTTGATTGAAGTAAGGGCGATTGCAACGCCATTTTTTTTTTTTATTCCACCTATCTCGTTCCTTCCTTCTCCACCACCTTTTCCCCTTTCGTTCCTTTTTGCCCTCGGCATGCGGACTCCAAACTCAGAGGGGAATCGAAAAATCGTAATGGCATTTGCTTTACCAGGTGGAAGAAACAATTGCCCTCGAGAGGGATGTGCAATTACCCTTGGCACTCCCTTCCCCTTAGCTTTGCGTTCGGCGCCCCCATTAGTGTAATTAACTGGAAAAGGCTGTTGGGTTTAAGTATAATGGTTTACTGAGTAGTTATCACGTACAAGAATGTGTAGAAAAGAAAAATATGACTCGTGGATGGGTAGAAGCAGGAAGACACGATCGAGGATGGGGAGAGTGGCGTGGAAAAGCACTTACCATTTATAAAGCTAGTCTTCCAAAGGAGCTTCAACGATTCGGTGTAAAATGCCAATGTTGCTACGACAAGGGTGTAAGGGAGCAAGTGTAATTTTTGCAAGAGCTGTGTGTGTGTGCGTGTGTGTGGCGAATGCGTCGAAAGAACATAACTAGAATATTAAAGATAAGTAGACTCAACGGACTTTCAGAAGTTGCATTATTATCGCCATTAGGCCATTTAAAGTAAGCACGTCGATGTCGCGGACTTAAGATCATGGACGTTGTGTGAGAGGGGAAAATATTAAGCAAGCATAGACATAGCACATTGCACAAAACGCTTTAGGGGAAAGACGTGGAGGAGTGGATAAACGCTTTCAGAACAGACTATTTCTAAATTCTTCAAATCAGCAGTTAGTATAGCGTTGAGATTATGTGGATCACTACATTATGTGGTCGAATGATATTATTATGATAGATTATCTTGTGTTGTGATAGACGCTTAGCCACTGTCATACTGCATGTGCCCAGATCAGATATATTGCATAAACAAAGGGTGTTTTTCGGGTTATTGATAGAATTATCGTTCTCTGGCTGCAATGGAATAAATATGTCATCGAAAAGAAGAAGAAAAAAAAAAGAATAATCATTGGCAGTCGTGGCAAGCACGACTGCATTGATATATTACTTTGTAAAATGCTGACGTGCTGCAGTGATATAAGTGTATTTTGAGTGGACGAACGAAACCATTTCGACTACCTAAGGTGAAAATTCTGGACTACCACGTACCGTAGTCCTACCGATGGGAGTCGTCTACGAAAACTGATGAAGGTCGATAAGCGCACTATCAATTTGTAAAGAAAAAATTTATTTTTTGTCGACGACAGGATTCGAACCAACGGATGTGCCATCTGCCATCCTCAGAGCTCCAGACCGGCCACTTTAACCGATTAAGCTACGCTGACGGAGTATTTCTGTCGCTTATTTTGAAGTCTTTTGTGGGTGGGCCACCCTCCCGAACTTGAAAGAGAGGTCAGGGTATCGACCTGACCTCGAGTGGTGAAACTAACGGTTGGGTCTTTGGCCACTAATGTGAGTCGCTAAGTTTGGGCGCCATTTGTAAAGAAAAACTTTGCTTTCTGTCGACGCCGGGATTCGAACCAACGGATCTGCCATTCTCAGAGCTCCAGAACGGCCGCTTTAAAAGATTAACCTAGGCAGATGGAATACTTCTGTCGCTTATTTTGAAGTCTTTTGTGGGTGGGCGCATTATAATTTATCACATAACCTGCCATATCCTTGTAGGGATACTATTTCTTTAAGCTTTCACCATACAACTTCTACTAACCCTTTTGTAAGTCACGGTTTTCGGGTGCACGTCCTGATGAAAAGTCGGAATTTTATATGATTCCACTTCGTTTTATTAACGTTTATTTAGTCCATTCTGAAGGTAAGATGAGAAATCACTTCATGTGACCCCTATGATGCAACCGCGGTCACATGCCTGTTTTCATGGCCTACATAAGGTCAATAAAGGGGGCATCCTGCTCAAACTCATTGTCAGCTGCTGTGGGTCTCCGAACAACCAACTGTCCAAACACTTTGCTCATATCCTGTCTCTTGTCGGCTTCACTGATTACACTGCGTCGACCTTCCAAAACTCCATTCATAGTATTCGCAGCCTCGCACTCAGAATGGGAGAGCAGATGGTGTCGCTTGATGTCAAATCACGCTTCACTTCCATTCCCGCACCACTGGTAGTGGTGCTCTGAAACGTTTGCGTTCGAACGATGAGACTAAATCAAAGAACCAGGTTAAGCGTGCAAGAAATCTGTGAACTGTTGAAATTCTGTCTGAACCTTCGTAGGCACCACTTATCGTCAACTTAAAGGAACAACCACGGGATCTTCTGCTTCCAGCGTAGTTGCCAATTTGTCCATGGAGGTATTTGATTTGAAAATGATGAGTTGAGACTAATTTAATGCCAAAATATGGAAATGGTACGTTGATGACACTTTCATAATCTTACCATTCAACAATGTGATAGACTTCCTCAACATTTTGATTTGTCGGAATCTCATTATCCAGTTCACCTTGGAAACCAAAAAAATAGATGTTTCTTAGCAATAGATTTACTTGCTAGAAAAGACTACGACAGAGGTCTCTCGACATCCGTATATCGTAAGCCAACTCATACTGACATATATCTAAATTTCATGTCACACCAGCCTACCTTTTATAAAGCACCAGTTGCAAAGATATAATAATGTCGCAACTCAATGTAGTAACCTTCAGATGCTGATCATTGGTGAGTACGGGGCGTAACGTGGTGTCCCCGAGGTGCCCGATCCATATAGTGTTCCGTGATTACCTTGTGTTTGGCACAGCATGACCTTTACAGGCTCTTGTGTCATTAAACTTCAAATAACCAACCAACCAACCCTCTGTAGTAATGACGCACTTGTAAATCAAGATGTTCGATATGTCAACAGGACCTTAAGACAAAATGGCAACCGTGGAAGATTCGTTGCGAGGAACTGTCACACTTCCGTCACCATTCGTTCTCGGAACGTGGAAAAGGAGGTGAAGGCTAATGGTAAACGATATCGCAAATACTTCAATGGGTTGGCATAAAGTCATTTTATAAATCATGCCCCCCATTTTCCACCTCCTAGCCCAGCCACCCCTATGGCCCACCTCTACCTACGGCACCACCCTCTAGGGCCAACCCCTTCCTTTGGCCACTAGACCCTCTAGGAGGTGGAAGATAGGGGAAATCGTAGGGGGGAGTGGCCAAAGGAAGGAGTTGGCCCTAGAGGGTGGTGCCGTAGGTAGAGGTGGGCCATAGGGGTGGCTGAGCTAGGAGGTGGAAGATAGGGGGGAGTCGTGGGGGGAGTGATTGGGTGCCAGATAGGGTGGCCTTGGTCGTAAGGGGCGCCGGACGGGTCTAGTGGCCGAAGGAAGGGGTTGGCCCTAGAGGGTGGTGTCGTAGGTAGAGGTGGGCCAATCCGTGACGTGGTGATGGACATGGAAAAAGTCGGTTGTTCTCGATGAATCATCGGTAGTCGTCCACCGTATTTCTTGTAAAGACTGTGACAAGGTATACATTAGAGAGACAAAACGACTGGTCTCAATGCGCATTACGAACATGCAGGAGCGGTACAACAGAAAGACAAGAAGTATTAACTTGCAAAACATGCAATTACCTCACAAAATGAACCAGATTTTGAACCCCACGAGATCTATGAAATCCACTCTTGCAATTACAAAACAAACTTCAAGCATCCATAACAAACATCGCCGATTCCAGGAATAACCTGCTGCTTTTCAGCAGTAGTTGTGTTTTAAATCGCGGGAATCTTACAAAGTGAAGACAGTGAATAGGCTCAATCTCGTACCGCCATTTCATGCGAGCACATACCATCAACAAGCAATACTATATTCCACGGGTTTCACCCCAGGAAATTCTGTATGTTTTCCAACCGGGCTTTTCCGGCTGGAGCGCTTCACAACAGATTCGCCTGATGAGGGCCATAGCTGATGGTCGAAACATTATGTGTCCTTATGAAATTGTCTAGTGATTGATCCAAAAATTGCCGTGGATATTTTTTTATTTCTGAGCATTTTTATTCTGCATCAATATCTTTCAGGTTATATTCTTTCGGGGAGTTTGTAGTAGCCCTTCCATACGATTTCAGATACTATTTTGGCTTTTCTGATTTTTTCATCGTTTCTTTAACTTGTTGGTTTTTGTGTTTGGATTGGTTGGTTTTGAATTACTGTTACTTTGTTTTGAAAATTTTTAATCTGCATTTTGCTTTGTAATGAATTTAACCGATTCTCCAATACTAATATAATTTCTAACATACGAGGGCAGCGCACGAGACACGGAATTAACATTACATTCTCGCCTCCCACTGTACCAAATGCAGATTAGGAAGAATGTCACAAGTCTACGTGACGAGATAAGAATATGAAAGAACGAGGGAAGCTAAAGGCAAGGCCTCTTTTTGGTTAACCCACTGTGGTGATCAACTTTTGGAATACGATTTATATTCTTCGGTTCTATACACCGAATATGCATTACGGCGGATACTTTATTGTCCGTACATAAGATCGAGGTTAAAACGCTTTCGAAAATTTAATAAGTTCATCAGTAAAGGCTCAGACCTCTGAGCAGAAGACTTAAGAGTTCTCACCGACTTCATTCAAGGAAGCGGTGAGATAAATTTAAAAATACACGAAATTGTGCATTACAAGAATAAAGTTTAGATTATAACTTGACTGGTAATTAAACACTTGGATCAGTTAAGTACTATATTTTTGAATATTGAAAAGCCTATACTTTAAAAGGCTTGTAGTGCATATTTGGATATTTGCTATTAAGTTGCATTATACCTTACAGTATTTTGAATTATGATTTAGGAGTGAATTAGCTTAAAATCTTGTTATTTACTTGCTCATTTACTGAAAACAAATTTAAGTTACTTAAAACTTAAATTTGGCTCATTATAATTTCACTTAGCAAGTTGCTAAAACTTAGTTAAGCACGTTTTGGAATAGTATATTGTTGGGATTGAATATTACGGGGATTTTTGAAGGTGTACATTATAGAAATTTGCTGTTACTGAATACTTTAATTATGTCTGTCAAAGGTTCATATTCTACAAAATCACGTAGAGCAGCAGACGCACTATTGTCTGACTTCAAGGGAGTTGAGACACAAGAATTTGATATAATGTCCAGTTCTTAACATTAGCTTAACCACTAATAATTTTATGTGCCTCCTCACGAAGAACAGAAATCAGCTAGTTACGTCACGCAAAGACGTAAAGTAAACATAATAGTAAAAACAGAGCGCAGTATAAAGAAAAGTGAAATACTGTCGCCAAAAAAGAGAAAAGATAGGAAGTAAACAGAACTACGTGCTGTCTGACCGTCATAGCTGCTCAAGTCTTGAACCATGACATGAGGAAGTTTTTTAAGCCAAACCAGTGATTCAAATTTTGAAGCACTTTTAGTGACGGACCGCATTCTACTCCGGACAATTTAAAGTCGAATCCTGATCGACAAGATAAGTTAAGTAATTTCTTAATCAGACA
>JJRW01S0007541.1:44023-55941 GCA_001188405.1 Loxosceles reclusa | reverse complement strand
ATTATCTGTAATCACCTTCATTGATAATAAATTCTCTTAGTTGTTTAAACAGTTTACGAACATCCTATATTTATTTAATCATTAATCTGAGTATACTTCATTAAGAACTATTAAATAAGTATTTTTCCACCCGATTTATCCGTTTTGCTGTCGTGGTTCCCGGGCGAGACGGGAAAACACTTACCAGGAAAGTACCCTAGGTGCCAGTTCTGGATTTTGAAAAAAGTGGTACCGTTGGAAAAGTTTCGTCTTGGGGACCAATAATCCCAATGGTTTTCGAAATATTCAAAATCGAAATTGACAAAGAAAATGGAAAACGTATAAGAGAAAGAAAGGCAAGTTGTAAAAAAATCCGTGAAAGAAAATGATAGGCAAATGAAACAGATTTCAAATACATTTTCCTGCCGTAACAGGAACTAATTCCTTTCCTAATCCTACAGGGTGAAAAGAGGGCATGGGCAGAGCCTAGGTGAGAAGTTCCCTAGGCGCTCAACCATGGCGAATTATGGAAGTAACTATGACTTGCGTTCCGGGCGCTTCAACGTGATCAATAAAAGATGCGCTTACTGTAAAATATCTGCCGTCATCGTGTGTGCCCGGTGCTGGAAAGAGTTGTGCTTCCAACATTTCTACATAGAAAAGAATTATCACAATTAATACTATGCTACGTTATTACGTTGTACTGTATTATTTAATTTCATACGGCAATACTTTTTAATCACTTCTTTTTGACATTCTACTGCTCTTTATAGCCTATTTTTCGTCTTCCCTGCGAAAAGGTCTAATTATCGATTTTGACTTTTCTATAAATTGCCTTTCTTCTTTACTTTTTTCATTTTTCAATTCCGAATATCTCGAAAACCGTTCATCGCCGATGGGTAGTTTTATAGGGATTATTACTTCGCAAGATGAGACCTTTCCAATGGTAACACTTTTATCAAAATCCAGTACAGGCACCTGGGATATTCCTGCTTAGGTGTTTAAAGACGGCCTTCATACCTCGTGAAATTTCCTTCCTATTATTCAGTCAAATGTTAGATTGGTATGGACTAAAATATATACCAGGCTCATGGGCGAATTGATGTTTAGTTCCTGTGGTATAATAACTCACAAGAGTTCACTCAAAAGTTGAACAGGCAATGAGATACCAGGCAGAATTTGCTTTGAATAACGTTCCTGTAGTATTAAAGCGATGTTGTACATAACGTTAGGTCCCGTTCCGGACGGGAACAGAAAAAGACTTAGTTTCTCTGGGTGATTAAGACAAATTTGATTCCCGGTGAAATTCTTTTTCTTGTAATGCATTTGACGTTTCAAGACCAAATGTCAGTAACTCTATATTAGCGAACGACACTTTCATATAATTTGTTTGAAACGCAAACCAAACGAATATTTTCTACTACAAGAAACCATGCTAGAAATTCAGACCGGCTTGGACTCAAAATGGTGCCAAGGTGCACGTTGTAATTGTTTGGGTGCTGAAGAAAAGCTTAAACCTTTTTAAGATCTCGGTTTTCACTTGAAGACCTTGTAATGCCCACCCACAAAAGAATTCAAAATATGCACAGAAATCCTCTGTCGGCGTAGCTTAACCGGTAAAAGCTGCTCCTCTGGAGGTGAACGTTCCGGGTTCGATTCCCGGCGTCGACATGAAGTAAATATTTTCTTTACAACCTTTACGCGCATTTAATACAAACGTACATTCGTATATAAACATGCGAATGCATTGTGTATTGTTCTATATACGTACATACACAGACACGATGGAATACCACGTACACCTGCCTAATATCTGGACGCTCAACCTTTTGCCTAGCTCACATTGACGAGGCAAGAATTAAGTGCCGAAATACAGCGGTAGGCATAGCAGCTCAAGCTTTGACGAGTGCATTACGTAGAGTACAAAGTGATGCAATTGGTGGTTGGTGCTCATTAACAACCCTTTGCAAGTGGTCCCATAAATTTTCTGTGGGTGATGTCTGGTGAGCAATGGGGCCACGAGAGTGTGTGTGGTCCTTATTGTGCTGTTCCTGCCACTTGATCGTCCGTCGGCATTTGTGAAACGGCGCAGTGTCCCAATGGACAATGACATTGTGGTTTGAAAAAACCAGACGCCACAAAAGGATGCAGATAAGCTGCAAAAAAATTGTCCATAGGTCGAATGGCAGACGGGAGTCTGCAGAGGCGCCGAGGGACTCAGTTCGGCCCAAGTGAAAACATCCCAAACAGAGATACCGCGTTCATCACTCCGACTTGGCATACTGGGGGCATGGTTTCTTGTAGTTTCTGCCACACCCGATGACTACCATCAGAACGATGGAAACAGATACGCGTCTAATCATATCATTTAACCATTTTTCAGTCATCCACACCACCTTTAGTGTAGACATCTCCAGAGGCACAGTGGAATCCAGTTCGGCCCAAGTGAAAACACCACAAACAACCTCAAAACCTCTCCTGCCCCACCACACTTTCTCACTCTCACTGGGTACATGGCTTCATGTAATTTACACCATCCATGATGTTTGAATCAGCACGCTGTTGGGAGAAATACGTCAAATCAGATCATACAACGGTTTTACAGTCCTCCGCAATCCACCTTCTGTGGGCATTTGTAAACGCCAGCCACGTTTTGCGATGCCGGGCTGTTATCATAGAGACAAGAACCGGTAGTCGGCTGTTGATTCCGAAATTTCTCATACTCCGACGAATGGTTATCGCACACACACGGTGTAAAGAAAAGTTGTCGACGCCGAGATTCGAATTCGGAGCGTTCAGCTCCGGAGGAACCTCTTTACCGGTTAAACTACGACAGACAGACAGACAGAATTTATTCAAGAAGAGGAATACACATATACTTTACAAAACTGTTACAGTATGAGTATACAGATTGTATTATTTTCTTGACTGGTTAAGTCGGTAGCTTATATTGAAGTCATTTTTGGGTGGACATTACATCCTGCCCCACTTGAAAGAGAGGTCAAGGTAACGACCTGACCGCGAGTGGTGGACCTAGCGGTTGAGTCCTTGGCCACAAGTGCGAGTCGCTGCTTGGGCTCCATTTTGTAAAGAAAATTTGTTGACGCCGGGATTCGAACCCGGAACGTTCAGCTCCGGAGGAACCGCTTTGCCGGGTAATCTACCCCGACGGGGTAACTGGGTAGTTTATATTGAAATCTTTTGTTGGTGGACATTACAACGGGGGAAGATGCACTCTGGTTATGATATGACGTTATTTCCTGCAGAGCAGCTTTACGGTTGGTATAAACGATGCAAGCCAGTCGACATAATCCTCGTTCATTCACTATACACTACCGTCCACGTGCAGCAGATTATTGCTTCTTATGCCGGTTTTCATGTACCCATGATACAGGGTATTGAAGGTTTGCCGTGGAAACCTCAAATTTGTCGTCGTTGCGGAAATTGAATATCCATCAGTTTATCTTCTACCAAATTCCCTCAAAATATCCACATTTTCTCATCTTTTCACGCTTCTGTCTTCCGAAGTGTGATCCACCCAGTTATTTATAGACGTCTAAGAGCAGGTCCGCAGCTGCCCCTTTGCTGTGACCCTGTTATGTACATGCTTTGGGCGAGGTGTACGTAATATTCAGTCCTGTCAGTGTATAAGTTAATAATAATCAAAGACAGTTCTGACTCGGAAATTGCTGAAGATGTAAAGTTTAATGGCTTAATAAAAATGAAAATTTCCCCCTTCTAATATCGTCCTATGAAATGTCGACGATGATGTAAATTTCAATTTAACAGAAGAAAAAGTAATTAACTTTATATGTCTAATTTATTTTCTTCTGTCGATACCCGAAGCCCGAAAGGAAATTAAGAGATGTAGCCCAATACTCAGGACGTTTCTACTTGCGACTTTGAACTTAGGCTGAGAAGTATTTCCTCGTTAATTGGTTCTCCCGATGCTCGATGAAGCGCTATTAACTCCTCACCGGTTGCGACCCCGGGCTTTTCACCACATCACAGTTGAAACGATCAAACGCAAACAGCGGGAATTCAGCTCCTTTGAAAGTTACTGCGGAGACGCAAAATTCTTGACTCAAAGGAAAACCAGAGGGAGGGAAGTATGAACTTTTAAACTAACCGGACGTTCCAAATCGTACTTCAAAGTTTTAGTTGATTTGACTCAACGGAAAAGTAATAGATTAAGATGCTAATTATGATTATAATTCTTCTGATGAAACACAGTACGACGAGAAAATATTAGATTCTCCAAAAGCTGCATTCGTTTTTTTTTTCTTATTAAAATAAAAAAACAATTTTAATACGAAAAATAACTTTAATAAATAACGTATTGACCATATATTTTGTTCAATAGCTATTTGAGATGTTCTAGCACATTTCATGGTTCCACTTTCGGAGAATTTCTGATTTTCTTTAGCAAAAGATTATCCCGGTGGGATTTGACGATGTTTTCTTGAAATGAATGTTGTAATGAAACTAAAACCTAAACGCAGAACATTAACATAACGGTTAACCTAATTACATGCACCACGCGAAGAAGAGGAAAAAACAGTTGGCCTACGTCACGAAAAGACGTAACCAAGCCACCACAGGAAAAACAGCGCTTAGTATAAGAAGCAAAATACTGCAGCCGAGAGTTAAGTATCACATTCTGAGGAACGACTCTTCGGATGTCGCTGCTCAAAATTAACGATAATAATTCTGAAAACCCAGCTCGAGTGAGCCCTAGTGTGACATCACCGACTTAGTCTACTGACAGTTATAGTCAAGACTTCGCTTTCGGATAAGTTGAAATAATTTTTTTTTATCAAGCCACTTAGGCTCAGAAACTGACTTATTAAAACTTCTGAAAAGTTTAAAAATCAAATTATAAAAACTATTAAGTTTTCTATTGGTGCATAGTCAAAAAAAAGCAACATTTAGTCTTGCTATTAAAGCTACTTGTTTGTTGTGAAAAACTTATAATTGAATTTCAGTGCAATTAGTACTTTATATTTTTTTGTCGACAAGATACCAGTCGACCTGTTGTAAAATTTTTAGACTTCAATAAATTATATATTGTTTTACCTTAAAAAAAACTTTTGTGTTTATTGACTTCAGGTTAGAAGGAGCAAATTTTAGTTAAGATATGAAAGTTCATTTATTATTGCAACTTATTACATTTTGGTTTGATATTATTTGAACGTTAAGTTATTATGGCAAGCAAAAAGTCTTGCAGAGTTTATAGTTTGAAAAGTTCTTTTACTGAAGCTGACAAGAGTCTGCCCAGTGATTGTGACAATTATGTGACTGATACTCATGCTCTAAATACTAGTCCCGTTACAATCCGTTACAATGTGTTACCTGATAAGGTGTTCTGCACAAAGTGTAAAACAAATAGTAATCTGATGGTGCAATGTCAGGGCTATACGGTGGAATGTGGCAACACATCCCATCCAATCCCTAATAGTTTCTGACGAGTATTTAAAGATGGATGTAGTTTGGCATTATCATGACGGAACACCATACCTTTACGATTGTGGGACCAATTTTGTACGTTCCTTTTCAGTTCTGTTAATTGTTGACAGCACGCATTGTAATTGATCGTTTCGTTCTTTTGGTAAATGCTGTAATGTCCACCCACAAAAGACTTCAAGATAAGCACAGAAATCCTTTGTCGGCGTAGCTTAACCGGTAAAAGCGGCTTCTCCGGAGATGAACGTTCCGGGTTCGATTCCCGGCGTCGACATAAAGTAAAGTAAAGATTTTCTTTACAATGCTCAAAATAAACAATATTCTTACAACTCCACCAAACAGCTAACATAACTTTCTTTCGACAAATATCAGCTTTTGAGGACGTTTCAGTTATGAGGTACGTGTTATCAATCTTCTCAAAAATGGATAATTTTGGTTATGTTTTAAAAAGAAATCGCGTATGATGTGATCGTGAGAAATGAATTCTTAAAATTCATGTAAGATCCAAGCATCAAACTTCTTTTCGTAACCAGGCTTTTTCCAATGGTCATCATGGTTGTTTTGAATGAACTTAGACCCTCAGCAAGCTCATGTACATTAAAGTACGTATGCCCGACAGCTTCTAATTATAAGAAGAAATTTTCTCCAGGTGTTTTAGCTGACGTAAAAGTTCAGCGATGCTAAATGTATTTCTGGCCCATACGGGGATCGAACCCGGGTTATTTGGTTGGTACCCGAATGTGCTGACCACTACACCACTGGGACGAAATAATGGTCAGTACATTTGGGTACCAACCGAAAAACCCTCGTTCGATCCTGCAATGTCCACCCACAAATGACTTCAAAATAAGGGACAGAAATACTCAGTCGGCGTAGCTTAATCGGTTAGAGCGGCCGCTCTGGAGCTCTCGGGATGGCAGATCCGTCGATTCGAATCTCGGCGTCGACAAAAAATAAAGTTTTTCTTTGCAATTTCCAGATGGGCCAAAAATACATTTAGCATCTCTGAACCTAAGCTAAAAGAGCTGGAGAAAATTTCTTCTTATAGTTAAAAGTTGTCGAGCATGCATTACTTTATTGCATACAGAGCTCACAGGGGCTAAAATTTATTTCGAGCCCGCTCAGAATGCGGAACGACCGAAAAATAAAATTCTGGCTCAGATTGCCAAAGAAAACGTTCTGAGATCTATCTGGTTTGTGTCCCATTGGTGTAGTGGTCAGCACATTCGGGTATCAGCCGGTTCGATCCCCGGATGGGCCAGAAATGAATTTAGCATCTCTGAACCTATACGGCAGCTAAAAGATCTGGAGAAAATTTCTTCTTAAAGCTCATATACAGTTATGAGCTATAACAAACGCCCTTGGCCGACGCCAAGGACTTGAACCACGGATCTGTCAGCCCCAGAGCGACCGCTTTACCAGTTAAGCTACTCCGACGTGTACCTAGGAGACTTATTATCTACATAAAGTATATTGTGGGGAAAAATCACACATCTTCCCGCACATGGTCGAAGGAGAGGTCAGGGCACAGGTCCGTGTGTTAGATCTACCGGTTGGGTCCATGAATTCGGTTGCCGTTTGTAATAAACGCTCTTTCTCGACGCCAGGACTCGAACCTGGATCGTTGAGCTCCAGAGTGATCGATTACCCAATTTACCTACGCCGACGGCTGCTCGGCAGCTTATTATCTAAGTTTTTGTCGAGGAACCTCACATTCTCTTTCCCGTTGAGAGACAGGTTAAGGCATGGGCCTGACCTCGAGTGTGGACCCCAACAGCCAAAAGTCCATGACCACAAGTGCAGATTGGGCGTCAATTTTAACAAACGCCCTTTGATGACGCCCTTTGGGAATATAAACACGGATATGTCTGCTCTGATGCGACCCCTTTGTCAATTGAGCTACATCACTGGTACCTAGGAAGCTTATTATCCATATCTATTGGGGGGGAATCTCTATGGCGATCAGCTTCAATCAGTACTTTGAATTTGGCATCATCCATTGTAATGCCCACCCACAAAAGACTTCAAAATAATTGACAGAAATACTCCGTCGAGGTAGCTTGATCGGTTAAAGCGGCCTCTCTGGAGCTCTGGGGGATAGCAGATCCGTTGGTTCGAAAGCCGGCGTCGACAAAAAGTAGTTTCTTTACAAATGGAGCCCAAACTTAGCGACACACATTAGTGGCCAAGGACCCAACCGTTAGGTCCACCACTTGAGGTCAGGTTGATACCATGATCGCCCTTTCAAGTGGGGGAGGGTGTAATTCCCACCCACAAAAGACTTCAAAATAAGAGACAGAAATACTCCGTCGTTGTAGCTTAATCCTTTAAATCAGCCTCTCTGGAGCTCTGGGGATGGCAGATCCGTTGGTTCGAATCCCGGCGTCGACAAAAAGTAAAGTGTTTCTTAACACCATATCAGTTGGTCTAGAACGTTTTGTACCTTGAGCTGAACAATCTCCAGAACGAAATTTTGTAAAACAATCCTGGCGTTTTCGTTCAATTAGTGTACCAAAACGACGATGCACGCACGACACAGATATATTTTTGAGCATTTGCTGCTTTTTTCGGAAACAAAAAGGTAAAATGTGGCGAAAAAAAAAATATTGATTTTTATCTTCCATCCTTCAAAATAAGATACCTACATAAATATTCCATGTTTTTATAAGGTTTGTTTAAAAAGCACGCTTATATTGTTGCCACAATGAATCCTCAGAAACCGTTTCAAATAACACAAAAGTCGTCTTTGCGCAACTACAGCTACTTTATGGGTAAACCGGAAGTAGTTTCCGGTCAATCCAATGTTATAATATTGTAAGGTTCCCCACAAAAATACTTCAATAATAATCTTCCCAGAGAATCGTCGGCGTAGCTTAAATGGAAAAGCGGCCACTCAGGAGCTGACATATCCGGGGTTCACACTCATGGATTAACACTATTGGGCAAGGACCCAACCAGTAGGTCTATCACTCGAGGTCAGGTCGGTGGCCTTACCTCTCTCTCAACGTGAGAGGGATGTAAGGTTTCCCACACAAAAAAATGCTTCAATAATAAGCTTACCAGATAACCGTCTGCATAGCTTGAGATCGCGGTCACTTTTGAGTTGACAGATCGTGGTTGGAGTCTCCGCGTCAACAAAAGGGCAAGTTTCTTTACAATATCAACCTATAATAAGTTTGTAGGTAAACATTTTGCTGAAACAACATTAAGAATACGTCTTCGTAATGAGTTCCCGGGGTGTTAAAAAGCTCTTGTTTCAGTTGTAGTTGATGAGAGATTCCGATTTCGAAGAAAGCTTCTTCTAATTTATGTCAAATGCGAGAGTCCAAGAAGTGTTTCGAGGTTGTAATGCCCACCCAGAAAGGATTTCAAAATAAGCTACCAGATACTCGTCGACGTAGCTTAAATAGGAAAGTAGTCGCTCCGGAACTGAACGTTCCGGCTTCGAACTCCTAAAGGTGTACAGATTATAATGTCCACCCACAAACGACTTCGAAATAAGCTACTCAGTTGCCCCGTTGGCGTAGCTTAACCGGTAAAGCGGTCAGTCTAAAGATAACAGATCCGTTGGTTCGAATCCCGGCGTTTAACATAAGTAAAGTTTTTCTGTATAAAATGGCGCCCGAACAGGGACTCACACTAGTGGCCTAGGATTCACACTAGTGGCCTAGCGCTCACACTAGTGGCCGAGGATGTAATGTCCACCCACAAAGAACTTCAAAATAAGCTACCCAGATACTCGTCGGTGTAGCTTAAATGGGAAAGCAATCGCTCCGGAACTGAACGTTCCGTGTTCAAATCCTGGCGTCGACAAATTGTCTTTACAATATGGGACCTCACGCTCCGCGCCATTCTTTGACAAATTGATATCTGTGACTTGGACAAAAATGTTCTTCTCCTAGAGCTTTTCTATGAACCTTCCTAACTAGGCTTTCATGAGGTTGTTTGTATGACATGGACCGGATGCTTAACGTAATACGATTAAGTCAATCGAACGTATAATCTAGCCAATACAAATACAACTTCAAGAGTAGAAATATAATGAAAAGAAGGTACCTTTGTGTAATCACAGAATTCCAACTCACATTGATATCACAGGAACATAACGATTGGGAAGAGTGTCCAAGGCACTATCAGTAGTTGGTATTGTCACCAACATGTGCAGAAAGAGTCTACTTCCCTACCTAATTTATTTAATGAACGTTGTAAGAAATCCAGTTCTCAGCCGAGTGGTAGTGGATATACCAACTTGATGGTCTTATTGGGCTACGGCGCAACTACGCTCCTGCAGGAGATGTTCGAACTGCTGGGAGACGCCACGTAACGCTACGATCTCTTTGGAGGCTTAACACAAGAAATGAAAAAGTATCAAAACATTCTTGAATTAAATCGAATAAGAAATCAAGCTTGATCGCTGATATTTAATTCGACGAAATAAAACTTATTTATTTACTTATTCTACTTACTATATTTGTTCAGTAAAGTGAACTGAAGCGGGAACACACCAAAGCAGAACTGCTACAAGGAACTTACAATTGATAAAATACGTAAACACATCATAAATCGATAGTCTTCATAAATTTCTTTAAGTTCGCGCAGTTTTCAGCTTCTACAGACAAAGTGTTCCAATCATTGATTTTTCTCGGAAAGAAACTGTTCTGAAATGTGTCTGTCTGTGCAAAGATAGGAATTATTTTTCCATGACGATCAATTCCCAGGGACTTGTATTGGGAAGGGCACATGTGGAAGGAAACATTGATGTCATACTCTCCATTTAACAGTTGTTGAAATAATAAAGTCTCAGAATAAAGTTTACATAATAATAATAAACAATAAACATTGATGTGCTACACTATAAACTACACAGTAAACATTGATGTACTACACAATAAACTACACAATAAGCATTGATGTACTACACAATAAACATTGATGTCATACTCTCCTTTTAACAGTTGTTGAAATAATAAAGTCTCAGAATCTTTCTTGTCTCATTCAGGCGGTTTCAAATTAAGTTTCTTCTTGATCTCTATGACGGAGGAATAGGGGCTCGAATTATTGGAGACGAGCCGTGCAGCTTTGTTTAGAAATGACTCTAGTATCTTTTAACTTGGATAATCTCATGAGGATCAGAAACTTAACAAACGTATTCTAAAACTGGGCGTATATACAGTTCATACGACAGCAAAAGAGTATTTTTGTTGAAGAGTTTTAGAGTTCTACGAAGAAAATTCAGTTTTTTAGTCGACTTGCCCAAACAGCAACTTGGATTGTATTAGCCTCAAAAGTGGTCTAAAATTAATTACAAACGTGCGACAAACTGGACTTGTTGATACTTAACAAGTTGCTTAACTAATCACCTACCGGCTCGAAAATTACCACGCAAGTCAGTCTTGAAATTGAACCAAAACTTTCAGAAACAGCGAAAACTCCAATGCGTCCGAATATTACAGTCTTTCAATAAGAATTTAACTCTGTCTCTTCTTGCTTTCTGAAGGTGTAGCTTTATATTCAAATATGTATAGGAAGTGAATAAAACGAGTTATGTCGTCGTTGCCACAAGAGATTAAGCAAACAGGAAATCAATTTAAGAAGGGAAATATATTAATATTCTGGCTTAACACGACGAAGTGTCTGCATAATCTACATTAAAATCTGCAAATCTGCATAATAAATTCGAAGACGTGGGATTTCAAGAAGGTGATGGAGTGTGGCAAACTCACGGGAATTCTTATATAGTCATGTGACAGCCAACGAGAATGGTCTTGTTGAAATATGCCGCCATTATGGGGAATGAAAATTGATATGTATGGTTGTAGGTGATGAGCATAAGGATATTCATGCACTTTACTCTGTGGGTAAATGGGATGCTATAATCTACCATATGCAAATACATCTCGTTTTGCTGCCGTCAACTGTTTGTAACCGCACGAACTAGAAAGTTGTATCCATCTACTCCAAATCTTACGCACAATGGACGCTTTTTGGCGTGTTTCTTCTACGATATGATGAAAAAACACACCAAAAGTCCGTGATGCTACAGCGAGACTCCTCATGAAATCTTCAGTTTGCCTATACTGCCTTTGGCGACGTCTCCCAGGCACCTCTTCAACTACATGTTTAATATGATAGGAAACGCAGCTTAAAAGACGTGTTTCCATATGCGGGGGACAAGAACAAATACCTGCTCATCTGACGCTTTCTTCCCTTTTATCTCCCTGAGTAACCACGTGACCAACTTGAAGTTCAGGTCATCAGAACAAACCGCTGAGCTATGTATTCCTTGAAGTTTGCGTACTGATACGGCGACATATTCCTTGAAGTTTGCGTACTGATACGGCGATATATTCCTTGAAGTTTGCATACTGATATGGCGATATACACTGAAGTGACAAAAGTCATGGGAGAGCAATATGCAAATATACAGATGGCAGTAGCATCGCGTAGAACAGGTATAAATGCGCAGTGCTTTCGCA
>JJRW01S0007539.1:69885-79985 GCA_001188405.1 Loxosceles reclusa | reverse complement strand
TAATTTGCACTTTAATTAGGTAACAATATAACAAATACAATTCTCTGCACTATTTGTGCAGTATTCTATATCACAAAAATAGACGTAATAGCAATTTCAACAGTGGAATTCGGCCTTTTCATGCTTTTACTAAATCTCGTATATTAAAAGTGGAATAGAGGCTTTGACTACGCTTTTTGACCTACGACGACCTTCTTAATTTTGTAATTTTATTTAAGATTTCACGAAGGCTAGACGTAGAAATTTTTACAATTTACCTCTTCAATAACACACAGTAATATTCACTTTATGGCACTATTGAGCGCTTAAATATATAAGATAAGTAATCAGCTATTTTACCAATAGCTACTTAACTTCCAACTTTAGTCAAGCACTTTGTAACTTGACGTACACCACTTTTAAATTGTGTGGAGCAGGTAAAATTTATCTGCTTCCACTTGTGTCGAAACGCGGTGGTTATCTTTGACCACCGGTTGAGCACTATATCGTATTGAAGCTGCTAACGGCAGCTTTTTGCCTCCGTCACTGTTCGCTTCTGCGAAGACTCTCCTCGTGATGTGCCGTCCCCTTCCTTATTTATTCCCTTGACATGGCGACAGCGCTGTCAACATGTTAATTTATTTCGCGCGCGGTTAGAAGGTTAAAAAGGAGTGGTGTTACTTTATTAGTCGTTACAAGATGCACAAGTAAATAAATAACACGGTGGAAAAAAAAGCGTCGTCTTTCTTATTCTATTTTAACTCTACATTTGCTTGACTTGGATGGAGACCCCCAAAGACAAATAATAATAAGCCTTAATAGCAAATTAAGTAGAGGTTGGTCACTGGCCGTTATCACGATGATGAGTCGCGACGGTTCGACCTTCAGCTACGGCCTTCATCAGGCGAATGAGGCCTAATAACAGCGCTTGGCGAAATCGAGTCCTCTTCCGCTTAAAAACGTGACCAAAAATAAAAGAACAAATCCAAAGCAGAAAGGACCAGTTACGAGAAGTATTATTTAAAAGAAAGTATTTTGATCATTTTCTAAAGAGATTAAGATTGTTACTCGTACGAACGGAATCTAGCAACGGATTCAAGAGTCTTGGTCCCAGCGCAAATTGACACTATTGAAACTAAGTGTAGATTTGCATTTAGATAGAAAAAAGATAGTTCCATTACGTGGTGTCCTATTGTTATGATGATCTACCATTGTTACTCTATCGGGATTTCTGTTTAACTTGATCGTATTGAATATAAGTACAGCCAAACGTATTATCAAACAGATTATTAATAGTGATGATTTTGCAATTTGTTGGAGATAAAAAGGATGACGTACACTACATATTTACAATAGACATAATTTAAACTTTGCTGTGTTATGCCATAATACGTTACAGTAAAGGAAATGTGGCGATTTTAGTGTCGAATATATGTTTAGCGTGTAAAATCTCTTTTTTACCATCAAGTGTATTCTATATAAATGCAAATACAAATACAAAGTAAAAGTCAGCTACAGGCAGGAGCCTCCTATGTCTCACCACTCTACAAAAATCCATAAAATTGCAGAAACCGTTTCTGTCGTCACATGTGTAACATTAATCAATACAGAAATAAAACCACTATGAGATTTACCCTCGATGTACGCAGTTAATCAATCTTCACTATGATACACCACGCCAGAAAAGGCCACGATTACGGAACAAGTTTCCTCTTCCAGAATATATTGCATACATTACGGAGAACAGAGTTCACTCGTCAGACTATATATATATATAATACCATACAGGTAAGAAAATACACAAGGAACAAAGGAATTAAAATCATATGGGAATATTTATAAACAGAGAAAAATACACAAAGTCAGACTAACCCCCTAAAACATAGAAAATTGCAGAAACTATTTCCGTGTTCAACATAGGGAATATTCAGGGATATACGAAATAAAGCTGTGATCAAAACGAACCTAGTAGTGAATTTTTAGAATATGATGGTCGTGTTTCTGATTTGTTGCATTATGCCAGAGCTCCCATTGAAAAATACTTCTATTGAATGCAGCCTGGTCACGTTCGGCCCACTCTTGTTGGGAAATTTCCAAATCCTAGGTAAAGTAAACAGTGAATCACTTAAAGAAAGAATTGCTCGCAGGAGGATGAGACAACTGTTATTATTATTTTTTTCTACACTTAGTTGTAGAGCAAACTAGCCTTTAGAAAACCATTTGTTTTCTTACCACGTGTCAGCAATTCGAACGACAGAATTCTGTTAGAGGGATAAATAAATATGAACCATGGCTCGGATTCGAACCGGTAACCAGAGCATCTACGCTGCTCCTGCGCTGACCTACTGCGCCACGCAGTGCGATACAGAAACCGTCATATATTCATCTTCAACAGAATGTAGGTATGCCAAACTTAAGGAAGGAAATACTCGCAGCGGGAATAACCATTTGTTATTTTTCTACACGTTGCTCTAGGACAAATAAGCTATTAGAAAACCATTTGGTTTCTTACCATGTGTCGGCAATTCACACGGCAGAATTCTGTTAGGAAAAAAAATAACAAACAGTGAAACAAATAAATGGCGTTTTTAATAAAAATTGCAAGTTGAAACATTAAACAGCTCAAATTACATTTACAGCTACCCCAGCGAGCTAAACAGGTGTTATATAATTACCGCGTGCCAGACGTTGACAGCCTTTAGGAGACGTCCCTTTGTTGACACATTCACCGACAAATCTGGTACTTCAGTCTTTTTCAAAGGCATTCAGCTTTCGAGGGGCAACCTCTGTTTATATTGCACCATTGTAATTCTCACCCACAAATGTCTTCGAAAGAAGCATCTACAGAAAAGCGTCGGCGTAGCATAAGCGGTTAAAGTGGTCACTCTGGAGCTCTGAGGATGACAGATCCGGTGGTTCGAATTCGGCGTCGGCAAAAAGTAAAAGTTTTTCTTTACACCATTCAATGAGATTTTGGCTTTTTTGGATGTGAAATTTTCCTTGTTGTAACTGCTGATGATGGCTCGCTGAATGGTTATGGATGAAGATCGTTTGAAAGTTGAATATTCATACACAGACTCAGTACTTTGAACGTTTGTAAAGTTGACCCTGCATTTGTTACGCGCTGATGAATGCACATTTTGTCGGAGCCAATCCGCTGCGATTTTTTTATTTTTTTGAAGGGGGAGGGGGTTACCGGATGTGTTGAGTTTCGGCTTTTTTCCTGGTAAAATCAGATGGCAACTAGTAATTTAACAAGCTTCATACCGATGGGGTATATACCTGCCTTTATATTTCGCTTGGAGATTCCAATTCTGATGGATGTGTCTGCTGAAAAATGATGTTGAACGTTGGACACGTTTTTCCGTTTAACATTGCGTGGGTAGGTTATGATCACATACGGTACTTGACGAATAACCAACCACTTTACTACGCTGCGAAAAAGGTTGTTTCTTGCCAGGTTTCTGCTCTAACATGGTCCATTTTGTATTGCTTTTTATCGCTGAATGCATTTCTTTGTGAGACATAGTAAAATGTTGGGTCTTATACTATTCGTTTGGATATAGCTTATGTCGGAAAGGACTACAATGTAGTCCTCCCAATAAGGAGCTTTACCAGAGACATGTTTACCGTAGCGATGCGTACTTTGTTTCAGCGTCAAGCAAATTAATGCATTTTTTTTTTCGACATACCATTTAACTGTTCACTTCAATATATTGCTCCTGACGGCGTTTCAAGATCAGTATCACAAGGATTAATAGCCTTCCGTAATTTTCAGAACTGTTGCCCAAAATTCAATTCAATTTAAATTTATTTCACCAATACAATGTTGCATATAAGCAGTAAGGATAATCCTGCATGCAATAGTTATTCAATATACATTGATGGACAAAACGTAAGGACGGATGCTATTTTCAACGATTGCCGTTAGAAATTGAACACATCAACCTGTTGAAAGTTGCAAGAATTTGTGATGGAATCTGGGTTGTGAAACTTATGCAAATGTTTGCGTTACGCATGTGTTGGTCACGGAAGAGCATAAGTAAGAGATTGCAGGCAATTGGCGTGGGCAGTCAGCTTTCGTTGGATGTAAAATTCGGAGAGGAAGGAGTGAGGTTACAATATTAAAATTCTGTACCTTTTAGGTAGCATTTAGATCATTTCACTTGTAGAAGAATAATCGAAAAGTTGAAAGAAGGATGGCAAATCACAGATGTTTTATGAATTTAACATCGCACACAGTATCTTTTCTAGGCTATTGGCAACATTTAAAACTAGTGAAAGGTACAACAGAAGCAAGAAGAGAGGTCGTCCTAGAGATAAGACCCCCCCCCCCCCCCCAAAAGATCAGTATATTACTTCAGCGAGTAGGAACCAACGCATCACAGCTGGTGACCTGGCACGTCAGTTACACCTAGTCACAAGACCTGAGATATCCCGTAAATCTGTTGCAAGACGCTTGCGAAAGAAAGGGCTGTACGCCCGAAGACCTGTTGTGTGTATCCCCCACTCGAGTGGTCACCGTAGTGCACGTTTGCAATGGTGTCACGTGCATTGCAATTGGACTTATGACAACTGGGCTACAATGCTCTTCTCAGATTGCAGTAGATTCAATCTATCGCCTGATTCTCGCCGGTAAAGGATATGACTCGAGGTTAGAATTGTATATCTTCCCAAAAATATTGAGGGAAGTCATCGATGTACAACTTGCATAATCATGGTGTGTGCAGGCATCATGATTAATAGCTGTACCGACCTGTATATTCTTGGCCGAGGGTCCACGACCAGAGAACGGTACATTGCTACCGTTCATCTCCCACACGTGGAAGTTTTCTGAGTGCTGTCGGTGAAAAGTTTCGTTTCATGGAATGATAACGCGCGTTGTAATCGCACACTGGTTGTAAAAGAATGTCTTGACAGAGCGGATATTCATCGAATAGACTGGGCAGCACGTTGTCGGAAACTAAACCTCATTGAAAATGCATGGAATGCCTTGGGAACACGTTTGTTAATCGACAACATCCGCTGGCAAAGAAGGAGACCCCTGGTCCATGCGGTAAAAAAGTCTCTCCATGCGGAAGAGAGAGAACGTACCTCAACAGTTCTTGGATCATATTGTTCTGAGTATGCCACGTCATGTACAATGTTGCATCGTACTTCACGGTGGCCATATCCCTTACTGATATGACTCTCAGTCCTGTTTGCAGTTCGTATTGTGCATTCTTCATGTCATGGGTCAATATGCGCTGTTTACAGAAACACCTTCATTTGACACCCTGTCTGCTTCCTTTCAACATGATTATTATGTTAAAGACCGTTATCATCCTGTCAATGCTACTGTTTTCCTTTTGTCTACAACCACAAGTACTTGTTCATATGCATGCCCATTTCTTCGTCCTTATGTTTTGTCCAACAGTGTATGTGCTACATTGGAATTGTAGGGAGACGCGTGAAAAATCCAGAAATTATGTGGGTACATTTCTATTTGCACCCCAAAACGAGAAAGATACACAGCTTTTGTAGATTGAATGGGTTTTATTGCACATATTCAGAAATGTAAGTCCAAACTTTCCTTCATCTCCTCTGACGGACACACAAGCTAGAAGTGACGTCGCATCCCCAATGTGCTTCAACAATTTAGTTCTTTTTTTTTTCTTCTTTATTTTTGTTTAAAACATAATAGCATTTAGCATTATTACAGATCTTTCTGCCATTGAACTTCAGTCAAACAACCAAACAACTCATACTTTCTCTAAATAACGAAAGATCTATTTTACCGTTTACCGTTTACCATTTTACCATTTTACCGTTAAAATGATCTCAGTTCAATTGATTAGTTTTAATAGTAACAAATATAATTGCTGGACCCTTATTTCATGTACAATACTATCTGTCTACTATAAGCATGGATTTGATTTCCCTACAACAGTGTGATCAATCTGTTGACGCTGCTCAACTATTTTGCGGTTTTTCGATCATTAAGATCTCACAGTTACAGGTACTGTGTTGAAACCTTATCAGAGCCTCTAGTGTAGTTGATCTTCTTTCGTGTAAACCATTAAAAACAACAAAAACAAATATGTTGTGTTGGTAAAATTGTACACTGGAACTCGGGAAATAAATACCGTAATTATATTATTAATCCAATTTGCCTGGCGTTTCAGTAAAACTGAGTACGTGCAAAATTCCCTTTCGCTTTAACTACATTTTAGTAGAAACTCCCTTTTAAACGAAGGAAAAAATGATCCTAATGAGAATTCCCGGTTTCGAATTCAGTTAACTTTCTGTTTGTTTCTTAACTGCAAAGAGGCAGAACACTTGTTTGGCATAACGCCCATTATAAAATACGAAGTAAACAGAAATGCCGTACGTTTTTATTCGAAATAGTTTTAAACACCAAAAACAGTGCTTGCGCCAAGTTGCTATTCTCGTCAATAGAAGCTTCGACGCCTGTTTTCGACAAACTTACGTCGCTGAAATTGCTCTATCTTGTCCATGTGCAACCAGAGAAAGTAAAAGGAGTTTAAGGACTCGGAGTGCAGCATCAAGGAATCTATTAAGTACAGGTTAAGAAAAGGGTGAACGAAAATTCTGGCGAAGTTTTAAAGATACCTAAAAAAATGTTTTCTTAAATGTCCTAAATAACCGTATGTAATAAACTTGAGGCTGATAGATCATACGGCGTGGATTTCTTAAAGCCAATCATTGAAACATTGACCGAAAGTTCATATAAAATTCAGATGTAGCAAATGGGGGACAAATTCAACAGACGAAATCCAATGTAATAACGTTGGGGCCTGTGTGGGTAAGTTAAGTATGGCCGACATCGAGATAAATTTTAAAAACTGAATTTGTTAGGAAAAGTGTTGGAAGATCTCATGGCATGAAAGCGTAAGGTATTCGGTGATTTGTGTGGGATCTGCTTACTAGAAAGTACTTAAGAAATGGATATTATATGGTGTTTTTGTTCCCTGGACAACTTGGAAAACTCGGACTAGCGTAGACTTAGAGTAAATTCAATTTCTGTTCTCATTTCAACTAAGGCACCTAACAGCAGGAACTTCTTAAAACAGTCTGGACAGCTGGGCTCATTGAATTTGAATTTGATATCGTTGTGTTTTCGAGACGTAGAACAGTAATCTCATGGAGAAAATGAAAACGTGTTCATGCTAAAAGGGATTTAATAATAATCATTTAATGTTAAAAACGGAACAAAGTGAAAACACGTTCCTTAAAATATGAGTCGGATAGGGACAGGAGAAAATATCAAATAGCTCAATAGTGAGGGAAACTCCATATGACAAGAGCTGTGAAAATATAAAGCTAAAAATGTTGAGATGAAGAAGTACACAATGGAGAATTATATGGTGAGTACTTTCTGGCAATTAACGCGGGCCCGCAATTAATATAACTTGGGAAAAGAGCGGCTATTATTTTGAATAAGGTGCTTTTACGTAAGGTTGTGTCAAGTCGAAGACGTTAAAAAAGTTTCTCTGCTGCTCGTTAAAATGTATGATATCTGTTCAGTTGCTTCATGGAACCGAATATGAACACTACGGTGCCTACTATGCAGGTTTATTTTGTAAAATGCTATCAAAGCTTCTAAACGGCAGTCATGAAATCGTTCGACTTTGTCCTTTCATTGGAATGTGATTTTGAGACTCCAGGTGTGATTCTTATATATCCCAATGTTCAAATACTCTGTATATGTTTTTTCTAATGTTATTCTTTGGATGCTCTGAATCGACACACCATTCTTCTAAGTGTGTCTGTATCTGGTTTATTTAAGGTAACAAAGACCATAATTCTCCCTAAATGATGTAGAAGTGAAAGTCGGAATGACACCGTACCCTTATGACGTCACAAAATAGTGACGGTCCTCCATAAATGTGGTTTTCCGACAAAATGAATATCCTCATCAAATGTTGCGCATGAAGTATATGTTCTTATGTAAATATGTTCCCAAATAAGTTACGCCGTCGAGTATCTGATCAGCTTATGATCTAAATATTTTGCGGGAGGGATGACTTTACAAACTGAGTGAAGTGTTAATTTCGGTTGTGAAAGAACGCGGTCCCTACTGCTTTCTTTGAAGTGGCTCTTCAGAGTTCTTTCTCATAATGAACTTGACTGCACCATTTGGCTATGCCTCGTCTACTCATGACACTTTTACCACGAACTTCGAAAAATTGACAACGAATTACAGCTGCGCGTACACTCTTAGCCCAGAAAAATCACATATACCATTAATGATATGTGCGATTTTTAAGACCCCACTTTCGCAAACGCCTATTGCCGTTTTGAATGGTTCTTTTACATCCTGAACAGTGAGTAAACGGTCCAAACTCTATGCCAAAAACTACTACCATCTACTGAACTACCTTGAAGAAAATTAAGCAAATACATGTATGTGATTTTAATTCCCAACTCTGTAATGTCCACCCAAAAAAGACTTCAAGGTAAGCATAGAATTACAGCGTCGGTGTAGCTTAACAGGTAAAAGCGGTTCCTCCGGAGTTGAACGTTCCGGGTTCAATTCTCGGCGTCGACATAAAATAAAGATTTTCTTTACAATTCTCGTAAATGCTTCCTTTATCCACTTTCGTAATCTTTAAAGTAATGTAGACAATTTGCAGATGGGGATGTCATTTGATGTTGGGCTCAGAAGATATGATAACTTTTGCAGTTGTTAAGAAATGTTATGGGTTCTTTCTTATGAGAAGTAAAGTTTTCGTCTTAGGACAACAAACAGTTAACTAATTTAGTTACAGTTAGAGTTACTCTTAATGAGATCAGCTAGAGGCAAATGCTTACCATGACTGATCCAGACCATTCAGAAAGTAAACCTATTTCCTTTAATAAATATGTTGAGTAAAACGTATCTAATTCACGAGCATACCACAACATTACATAAGATATTTTACTTAGCAAGATAAGAAAAACTCAAGGAACACATACAACAAAAGAAAAAAATAGATCGCCGTGGAGGGAAAATTACCTGGTCAATCAGTTGTTGTTGGGCAAATAAGCTCACAAAATCATATCCTACTACCAATCAGTTCTATGTCTAGTAGTCTTTTAAGAACCTCTACCAACCCAGCTTGTACCATAGATTCCGGGAGACTATTCCAATTATTCATTACTCTATTTATAAGAAATTCATCCTTCAACAACAAGTTCGTTTTCTCCTTCCATTGTTTCATTCCTCTGCCTTACTAATCCCACACGCAAGAATCCCTCATCCATATTGTCTAAGCCATGCTATATCTTATATGTCTATGTCTAATCTCCCCTTGCCCTTCGTTCCTCTAAACTAAACAGCTTCAAGTCTTTCTACCTCTTTGCATAATGTATGAATGATCTTTGTTCCCTTACACTGAACTCTCTGTAAGCTGTATATGTCCTTCCTCAAATAAGGCACTCAAAATTGAACGGCATACTCAAGACGGGGACATACGAGCGATCTGTATAAAGCCAACACAACTTCTCTCGCATTAAACATAAAGAGACGTTTTAGAAAACCGGGCATTCTGTTAGCTTTGTTCGCAGAGACAAGGCATTAAGTACCAATTTAAAATTGTTTATTCGCAAATACTCCTAAGTCTTTTAGTCAGCTGTCGTCTACTGCAACTTAAAAAAAGAATGTTAGAGTGGTCCTTCCTACCTCATACAGAATTATACTTACCACGATAAGATTAATGCTATGCTCTTATGGGCAGTGTCAAAACTTCTGAAGTGTGTTATGTTACTAAAGTTTTAGCCTAATTGAAACGGGTTATGTCTAATTATGGTTAATAACCGTCCTTGAAGGAAATTAACGTCAATTATGCTTAAGAGGAGAGTCTTTGGAAGGTCAGTGAAGGCCGAATACTTTAAAAGACAAGTTGATAAATCCACCTGTCACACATTTTCTCGAAACTGAGAAGCATTTTTTGTCCACCGATTATAATTACAGTGCTTAATCATTCAGTGCTGTTGTGGCTCAGGAAAGTGGTAGGTACTGAAAGAATAGTGGGATGTGTTATTAACGTGCGGAGAATAAACGAGCTTGTTTTAATTATTTAGTGACTTGATCACTCCAGAAAGTTTATCCCTAATGGGTCAGACAGAATTTCAATTTT